>WBNO01028816.1:0-82865 GCA_013400575.1 Peucedramus taeniatus | reverse complement strand
AGAGCAAATTCATCACTGGAAAACATAATTTCTCATCATATATTCCTTGGATGTGACTGGGTCACACGGGCTCTTTTGGAAGCATTCTTTCCTCACATGTGTTGCAATATTCTTTAGCCTTCACATGCAAGAATCCTGTGCTCAGATGCTGGACAATATTAGGAGTAAATAAAGAATGACACATTTCCAAAATTTATCTATTGTGCTTAAATTTGGACACATTCTGTGTTTCCAGTTTTGGCTTTTTATACATGTGAAAATACTTTTTTTTTTTGGTAGAAGAAACTATCAGATCCTTTTACTGCAGCAGGAGATGTCTGTGAGCAACCCAAAAGCACCATCCTCATGTTATTACATTTCTGTTACTTCAATCCACACACTATTGACACTCACACTGAACAATGGCATCAAATCTGTCTTCTCTTCTTCTGTCCCTATTCATCAACTCTGTAGAGCCCATTGTCGCACAACTGGATACTGCCTGAAAGTCTGAGGATAACTACCAGGAGAAAACCCATCAAATAAGCATAGTACTGACTAATGTGATCTAGCTTGACCCTACACATGGCCTGAATTGCTTCTGACTTGTGTAGGAAATGACTGAGCTATCCAACCACAGATGCTCAGTAACATCCTTGTCCGTTCCTGCAACCCTCTGTTGCTAGTCTCATATTATTTTAGATTCCATTTAGTTTATGACCTCCAGGAATTAAGAATTGACAGCTCTAAACTGACTGGTCAGTCTTAAAATACAGCACATCTATAGTTATGCAAGAATTTTCACTGCTAAACCAATATTCAGTGAAGGTGTACACAAGAACCATTCTGCAATCAAGACAGGACAAACAGACCTAATTATCAAACCAGACACTTCCTTCAGAAAGGATATTCAAATGTGAAAAGCCTCACGGAAGACATATCACACTACCTGAATGCCTCAATTTAGAAAATTTATATTTCTGACTGTATTGTTTCCAGTAAAAAAAAAAAAAAATTACCTTCATTGAAGAAAGCCACCTAAAGATAATTAATATTCATTATTTTATACATCAAATTTTGCTTCAGAAGTAAATAATAACAGAGTGGGCAGATTTTTCAGCTTTACAAGTTCATAATTAGAGACACAGTTCTGCACCACAGCAACTTGATTTAACTCAAGCATAATTTCTTCATGCAAATTGCAATGTCAAAGTAGGCCCTTAAATGTAAAACACTGTTTTTCATTAAGTCCTAGATATTTTCAAATATCTTAATGTAACAAATTTGATACAATTTGCTGCTTTTTTCTTTTTATTTCCATGAACCAGATGCCAATGCCGTGATTTAATTTACCTTAAACGTGAGACACAAAAATTGCAACAACTCCTACATTCTATGTACAGATGTAAAATGCAGTGCTAGAAACTTCAGAGCACAGAAGCCACTTTGCTTCACTCCCCCCTTCACCTCTGCAGATGCCAGCCAGCAACCTTGGCCATTCAGCAGGAACTTCACTGCACGGCTGCAGGAGAAAACCTTTAACTGTTCCTACTTGGGTAAAGCCACTACCCTACCCAAGCTGAGGTTAAAGATTATTTTCCTCAAAACTCCCAAACAGAAAGGACAGATTTCCACATCCACTGGCCCCTCAAAAAACACACACCTCTCCAGTAAAATCCTGCAACCAAAGATACAGCAAGATGAAGAGCCCAAGTTGCACCACAGCAACTTGAACACCCAGCACAAGGCATCCAAAGCTGCTGTCCTGGTTTGACAATTTGGCCCTGCTGAATCAACACCCTGGTTTTCATAACCCCAATGTTCCTCTGAATGCAGCACCTACTGGTTGGCTCTGTATTAGCATCCTGAAACCATCTCTTTTTTTTTTTTTTTTTTTTTACAAAATACAGCAAGCTGAAGCTTGAGCTCTGTTAAGCCCCATCTGTCCTGCTGACTTTTTTCCTGTTACAAATATTAGGCCTATCTCCCCAAAATAGAGTGGAAACTGAACTGAGAAAAAAAGCCCTTATGAAGAACCAAGATATGCTGCCAGGTATTTGATAACAAAACCTATCTTAATTCAGAAAATTAACAGAACCACTTTGCCCTACCAATAAGGTGAAGCTTTCCAAAACTGGGAGCATTTTGATGCACTCAGAACTCTTGGGTGCACCTCTGAGGCAGGGGAGCAAACAGGCCATGGCACCACTGAGAGCAGCTGCTCCTTCCAAGGGATGTTTCCCAGATGAGTTCATTGTTAGGAAGGGCTCTGAGCACAGGCTTCAGATTCCTTCTTTCATAACAACATGTACAAGAGCAGCCAGGAGCTTCCATGTGCCAGTTCAAGGTGGGATTGTGCAATTCTGGGCATTCAGCTTGTAGCAACTGAAGCTGGACACAAGATTCTTACAGCCTCCCTCTGCTCAAAGTAAGTAAATGCTACAGGTTCTGGAAGAAATTGTGATGGATTTATATACATACATATAGTATATATATGTTAACAAATACAATTAAAAATCTATTGAAGTTATTATTTTCTACCAGAAAACACTAGCAATATCTTATAAAAGCAGAAATGGAATTCCACAGACGTTTCCCATTTTGTGGCTAAAGTTTATTTTGATCTAATTTTTACCTCCCTTATCCTTGACTAACAGAATACTGAACTTGTACTATCACACTTTTGCCATGGCAACATGCAATGACATTATAAACACAGAAACAGGAATTCCCTGTGGGACAAAAAACAGAAGTCACAGTTAGGAACAAAATCCTCATTCCAACACAAATAGCCTCAGTAATAGGAATAAATAACTATTGTCCCTGACTCTCAGTTTATTAAAGACCTTTTCCAGTTTAATGTGAAATAAGAAATGGCCTATTTTAAGGACACTGCATTGCTTCTGAATCAGGACTTTTAATACTGCGAGGCTTTCTGCACCATAATTAGAATAAATTACTCCTGATTTAATTCTTGATTCAGGGAATCAATATGCTGTCAAACAGAGGACAAGCAGCATGCCAGAAAATAGCTGTTCTGAAGAAAGGACCATGAATGTGTGCAGCTAATGCTTTAGCAGCTTGGAAATATAATATAAATTTTGGTGGGCTTCTCAAGGAACCCAAAATTTTGGACAGAGTCTAATTTCTTTTTTTGAAGCAATTATTACCAGAGAAGATCATCTGCTCTTTAAAATCTAGTATCATAACTTTGTGTGTAGTAAATACTTTATAAATACATTCTGTGGGCAAGAAAATAGACACCACAGGGCAGATACAGATGCTGAGGAGTATTAAAGGACAGGAACAGGAAGTGTGAAACTTTGTTGTTTTTTTATTGGTTGGTTGGGGTTTTTTTCCTAAACTGTAGATTTCCTATACTGAAAGCCACTTAATTTGAAAAAAAAAAGAATAAGCCTAATATTTTATTAGCAATGTCATTTCAGTGGGAAAATATGTTGAGTCAATATGCAAAGCGTACATGGAAAATCCACATGATGATGATAAATTAAATACTATATTCACAGAAATTATTATCAGCATTTTGATAAAAGTGAACAAGAAAATATCTGTGTTCATCTAAAAAGGAATTTTTTTTCTTTGCTCCTAGAAACTACTTCCTAAGCTCCATTTGCTTCTTCAAATGTGTTGGTGATTTTATACAAATGACACATATAGACATATTTCTCACTTGCTATATTCACAGAACACCCTCAGAAATTTTCAGAGAGTATTTGACTGGGATAGCCAAGTCAAAATCAAATTAGTTACTTGTGGAAGGAACTAATTCTGCAGAGACAGAAGATCCATGCAGCAGATAAATACACAGGGAATAAAGCAGAGCAGTAGCCATGCCCTTAAAACTGCAACATGATTGATGTTCCAACAAAATTATCTTTAAGTGGGTATCTTCGAATAAAAGAAAAAGGACAGGGCAACCTGCACTAGTTCTGAGTGCTTTGATTATTTGGACTGAAAAGGGACAATAGCAACAAGACAGCACAACTGGGAGGCAAACTGGAAAAGCAAATGAAGAGCAGGGGCTGGAGAGGAAATGGCTTTTCAAGCACAGCAGTTCAACAGCATTTTCATCTTCTACGGGTTCATGACTACAGCACAAGGTAAGCTGATCAAGGATTTTTTGAAATTGGATTCAAAATTTTTATGGGAAAACATCAACATGTTGAAAATCTTCCTTTCCAAGGCTGGGAATGTACCTTTAACATACCTCTGCCTCATTGTCTGTGAACGTGCTGCTGCACAGAACACAAACCCTACTCTAAATCCCTCTTCTTCAATGGCAGCACAGATTCTGGAAGTAGGTACAACTCAGGCAATGGGCCTTAACAAGAAAAACACTTCTTACATTGGTTTAGCTCTACTGGATCTTTCACTTTTCCTCCATGGAATTGGAAGTGTCTTCTCTGGATGACTGCTGTTTTATGAGCCTGTCTATATTCTCTCTCGTTAATTTGTTTTTCAGAAGAAACACCCTTCTTTACACATAATCTCTCATAAAAGACAGCTATAAAACAGATATGATCACCATAATTCAACATCTGGCCTTCAGGCACTTGAAGAATATCCATAACAGAGTTTTTCTCAAAATCTGGTTAGGATGAGAGTAATTTACTTAAAAAAAAATATTTGGAACAGAAATAACTGTCTCTTTATGTTATCATTTAACAAATGTGCAGAGCACTACTGAAACACAGGAGATATTCTTCCTGCTAAACAGTACAAAATAGAAAGCTGAATTTTCTTATTAGACTGATTATTTTAGCAAAAATGCAAAAATATTTCAGCCTGACAACATCAGATATGAAATGAAACCACCATTATCATGACCTTAAATCCACCAGCAGATGAGATTAACATCTTGGATGAACGTTTTAAGAGAGCATAACTGAAATGGAAAGTAATCTGTAAATTATATTACAATGGCAATTAATCCAACAAAAATACTGTCTTTCACTTCTTACTTCATAAAAATATTATTTTTTCTAATAAAAGACTTCAATCTGGTGCTGAAGTGGCAAAATTAATCTAGACTAGATCATTACAGTGATACTAATATCATTAGATGAACGTAGAATCAGAAAAGTCTGATTCTGTATTTAAAAATCCTTCACATAGGGATTTGGAGTCTTCCCTAAATAGCAACCTAATCCTTTTCCCTAAGAGAGCAGGTATTGAGAAGACATTTAATCTTGAGCTCAAGGCATGAAAGCAGAGTTCAAATATTGGGGTCTGATTTGAGAACAGAGATTTGGGGCAGATATGTAGAAAATCTTCAGTATTACCTCAGTTGCTTATCTTTAAGCTGAGGATAATAAGTTACCCATTTCTTATCTGCTTTATCATTTAATTATCCCAACTGAGAAGAAAGCTCATGAGAGAAGTCCAAGGTCTTCTGCTGGCTACTTATTCTGAGCTTTGATCTATGACTATTTGCATCAGGGTAGCACCTACAGCCTCTCTCTCATTATTCTAGAGGCTGCACAAACATCAAAAAGATAGCCATTAGCTTCAAAGAATTTATGATCTAATGAACTGTGATAAATTGCAGTAACCCCTTGGAAATGCACAGCACAGTTTCAGTTAGTACCTCTGAGTGTAGCTGATGAAAATCAATATAAAGCATCGACCCTATTCTTCCTCATACACATCAAACAGCTAACACTAACACAAATAAAAAGCTATAACAGCACAAAGTTAACAAAGTGTTCTGTCACACAGCACACAGAGTGCTTCAGCAGATTTCAATGATAAAAAAAAACATGTGAAGAGGTCCCACCTGCTTCTCTTCAAAACCTAAAATTTAACCCCCCAAACCTAAAAGGTTTGAGATTAATCTGAACATTAAGTATGCACATGCAATTTTGGGCAGTGCTTTTTCATTTTGAGAATGTGTTTGCCTTCAAGGGTCCTCAATGCCTCATAAATTGAGGATATGGGATACGGCCTCTAAATTCTGACTTAAGAAGACCTATAAATTCCTGATTTGAATGGATTTTTCCACAATAAACCTGCATGCATGAGTAAACAAGATTTCCCTCCCACCTAATCTTTTAGCTCTAATTAACATGACTTGTTGAGTTACTTATCTGTCCTCCTAGTTTCTGCCTACTCTGAAGCATTAGGAGCTACAGCAATAGTACAATATAGGGTTTAAGGACCTTCCAGTTCATGCTTCAAGCTATCTTTCCCTTCAAATGTAATCCTTAGTTCCACACATTTCAAAGATTTAATAGACATACTTGTTTCTACATTTTCTCTATTTTCAGTAATATGACAGCAACACATTGAAAAACAACATATAAAACAATAGGACATGCCCCATTTTGATTTTCCTTAAAGATTCAGAATGAAGAGAATATTAGTAATGAAAATACTGAAGAAAAAAAAATGAAGGTTTAGACCAATGTAACCCATAATTCCCTTTTAGTGGCACATAATTCCTAGTGAAAATGCAAAACATTTCAACAAAGCCTTACAAATAACTTAATACAAGTATTTCTCCTCTGCTATGTTTCAAACCAGAAATTATTACTTCCTCTATTAAGTTACACCTAACATTCTCATATTCAAAGTTCAAAATGCTTTTTAAAACAGCCCAAGATTGGTTTTACCCTTTCTGAACCAGAGTAATCTGAAGAAGGTGTTTCTGAGAGAAATATTTCTTGCAGTCCAGGATCCACAGTTGACTAGTGCACATTACTATTTTATTAAAGTTAATAAAGTCAGAGACAGCAGCTGGTGGTTTGCCTGATGGTTTATTGAGGATGAATCCTCGTGGAGATCAGCATATGTGAAACATTTCCTGAATGGTGAACAGCCTGGCTGTTGGACAGGCTCCTGTAGTCTTGGTTCTCTTTTTAAAATTGTATCTCCTTGTAAGAATTTTCTGTTAAAAAATATTGTGCCATTCTCTTATTTTTGATAAACCAGCTCTGTTTCTAGTTTATAGAAAGGCTGAGATTAAATATGGGAGATAAGAAAGAGTAATTCATCTGCAGGCCTGACTTAATTTAAAGCACACCAATCTATAAATAGCTGTGGGCCACCTAGCCCACAAGGACAATAATCCAGATGTTTGAACTCTACTAATTCCAGTGTCAGATATGCAACTCACTTGATACTTGACATTGCAGAGGCTGAAAGGCCTTCTTCCAGAACCCTCACATTCCCACAGCTGCCAGCTCTCATGGAAACAGAGCTGCAGAAGGAATCCCAGAGGAAATGCTAATGAGGCTAATTGGCAGTTCCAAGCAGACTTAAGGAGAGGCAAGGGAAGAAATAAGAGCAACAGAGAAGGGACAGAGAGGGATGTAGAGGGTTGAGTGAGTCTTTGTTGACCCTAAGGTCCTTGTACACTCTTTCTTGCTTTGTTAATTCTAACTGGACAAACCTCTGAGCTTTATTCATTTGTCTTGAACAGGCAGATCACTCACTGCTCCTCAGTCAGTGAGTGCCTGCTCTTAACCAGGGCTGAGGAGCTCATGACTCTGAGTATCACACACTTCAGAAGATTAATACTCAAATATTGACTTAGTCTTTGATTATTTTAGCAGAAAATGATATTTTTCATCATCATAGAAGTAAAAGCTTCTATGAAGCTTCTCATGATTTTATGACTTATGTCTCAACAACCTCATTGCTCACCTCTTTTGAGACAATAGCAGGGAAGGCCAGTGATGCAACTGTTCAAAACATACTTTTAAACTCCTAGTTAACATGGTATCTTTAGAAATACACTTCAGATGCTGTGTTCAATACTAAATCATAAAATCATTTAGGTTGGAAAGGGCCTCTAAGATCACTGCATGCAACCATTAATCCAGCACTACCATGTTCACTGCTAAACCATGTCCTAAGTGCTACAACCACATGTTGTCTGAAAGCTTTCAGGGCTGGTGATTCCACCACTTCTCTGCACAGCCTGTTCCATGCCTGACCACCCTTTCAGTGAAGAAAGTTTCCCTAATATCCAACCTAAACCCCTAACACAACTTGAGGCAATTCCCCTTATCCTGTCACTTGTAACCTTCGAGAAGACACAAACCCCCACCTGTCTACAACCTCTCTTCAGGTACATGTAGAGAGCAATAAGATTTTCCCTCAACCTTGTTTTGTCCAGGCTAAAAGCTGGGGAGCATCTGGGGCTCCCTCAGCAGCTCCTGATAGGACTTGTGCTCTAAATGCAATATTATTAAGAATTGCTGTTGAGAGTAGCTATTACTAGTACAGAAGAAACTCTACTTGCCTTTTCTATAAAAACAAATACATTCTTCTACTTTCAGAACTTTTTGGATTAACACTTAAACACATGGCTGTCCTTCATTCCAACAAATAGCTCTTCTTCACCACAAATCACAATTTAGAAGAATAATCTAATAATCATCATCTACATAAAGAACAATGAATTATACAACAAAAATAATCTAAAGAATGTACCTAAATAACCTAAAGAATGTTTGGACTGAGGTGTTATGTTGTTCACCAATGTGCCCTGTTAATCCCACCATCCCCATAAATCTTCCATGCCAGAGAAATCAACACCACAGAATCCACTGCTGTGGATTTTCAAACTCAACCAAAATAATATACATGCTCAGGAAACCAAATCTTGCAGTAAAAGGTTACAAAAAGCTTTGAGCCAGGAAGAAGTTTACCATAGATATATGTGCCATGTAATCCAGAAGTTATATAAATTCCAAGGGTTTCACATTCCAGCCCTTCTGCAACTGATTCTAAGACAATAACCCATTCTTGAAGTAAAATAAAACACAAGGCTTAAAATCATACCTAGGCCAAATTCTTCCCCATATCTAAGCAAAGTGAGAAACCTGGCAACACTCATGTTCCAGAAACTTTGGAATCCTAGCTCCTAGTGCTGAGCACAGCCCTTTGCCACCAAGAGACCAGCTCTGCATGAGCAGCAACATTCAGCAATTCCCTGTACGGGCATCCCAAGAGGGAAGCTCTTCAGGCCCTGCAGGGAAAATAAGGCCTTGCAGTTTCACTGTTTCCCTTAAGTTGGAAACTTAAACTAAGCCTGACTCCCATGTGAAAGGTTGCTAGACTAACTGCTATGGTAGTTGAAGCCTCTTAGCAAGACACCAACATCCCCTCTCCTCTTAAAGCCACGGGCCAGGCAGCAATCAGTTAGACTGCATAATTCCCAAAAACATTCCTGCGTCCCTGAACAGCTGACTGAGCATCCAGCTACAGCTGGCAGAGATACAGAGAGGAAGGCATGGATGGGGACATGGCACAGGCACCATAAGAGGAATACAGACATATTTTCCAGGCATGCAGGGATGAATTTAGAAAAGCCAAAACTCAGCTGAGGTTGACAGCAGTGAGGAATGTGACAGAGAAGGTGAAGGTCAGGAAAAATGGAGCTGCACTTGTTCAGCCTGAAGGTGATGAGTCTGGTGTACACACATCTATGTGTATGCATGGCTGAGAGTCACAAGCTGCAAAAAATTGCAACTAGAAATAAGTAAAAAAGTCAGAATGGTAGGAAACATGTCCTGGAACTGGCTGCCAAGAGGCTCTGAATCTCTGCCCTTAATGGCATTTAAAGCTCAATTGCATAAGGCTCTGTTTTGTACCACCTGGCTTTGAAATAATTTTTCAGATGGGAATCAACTGGATCATCTCCAGAGGTCCATCCAACCTATATTACACTAGATTCTTCTGTTTCAATTCCCAAAGCAAATCCTAATCCAAATGCAGGACAGCCAAGGGACAACTCTAACATTCAAGGATACCTAAGACATTCCCTCTTCCTAAAATTGAGGGTGTTTCAAAGTCCAGCAATGAGCTAAATCTTTTGCAGGTTTGTATTTTCAATCCAGATTATAGTTGTTAGAAATCATATCAGTGTGTGAAATAACTGATTTTAGAACTTTCTACCAAAAAAATTTATCTCAAGCTCTTAAACTGTTTAAAAATATTTTTTCTGTAATGGGAGAGGTGCAAATTAGACTTTTTAAATCAGAGATGATGAAAACGTGTAATTAAGCAGCCAGGGTGCTAAATAAACGGATGTGATGGCAATTTATGTGAGAGAAAGAAACTGTTTGGATACAAAGGAAACCTAAAACTTGCTGAGGATAGGAAATACTTTAGGGCTGTGGTAGATCACACATCAGCTTCAATGTAGACAAGGGGCTCTGTCTCCATCCTGCTTTATGACATTTTTAACATCTTACTGCGTTACTGAGAGACTCCAATTACTTCTCAGATCCAGTGCTGAATGCCATCAATTGGGATGAGCAATTTGTGAATCCTGTCAAGAAACTCCAGCTGCCAGAACTTACTTGTGCTGGAAATTTCATAGTTGTAACTGAAGTTACATCACGCAGGACTCAGAAACTTCAAGGAAAGTGGGGCTTATGAAAAGCCCAAAGAATGACAAGCAGAACCTTAAAGAAGGTGACAGCCATGGAACACAGATCAAGAGCTACTGGCTTGTCCTTCAGTTGGAGTTTATTAAGTATTGACAAACATGACCAGTGTTTTTTATCTCATTTTGCCAATTAAGTTAACTCTTGTAATTTTTATTGGTTTCTAATTGGAATCTAACACAAATATTTCACTGAAACACAGGCCCTATTGTTTCCTTTTCCTGAAAAAGGAAAGAATTGAAACATTATCCACTATACTAAACTGCCTTGCATTACTATACACAAATGGACTTTGAGGAGGAAACACTGGAATTGCTCATAAATTTGCTTCATTACTTGAAGGAGACCCTCTTCTGGAGAGTAAGAGCAATCAAAACAAGTCTGTAGAGAGTACCTGTTGCAGACTTTAAATAGTTTATATTTCATTTGCATGTTTATTCATCTTTGGTATAATGAGTCCCAATTTAATGACTGTAATGCATCAGAAATAGCTAAGAAGTTCAAATTTGCAGTGCCTTGTAAAATTACAATTTTTTGCATTCCTATCTCATTTGGGTATTTTCATAAAACTAATTTTTCCTGTGCTTAAACACTATAATTAATTATGATCCCATGCAACATTTTGGTACTCTAATGAAAGTTAATTGGTATTAAGTTATTAACTCTAATTATAATAAATTTAAAGCAGGAAAACTCATTATTTCTCATAATTTCTACTGCAATAGTTTCTAATTTTCAGCATTTTTGTCCTCTGAAATATCTTGCTATATCTAACTTCACCACATATCTTAAATATGCTTTTTAATAGTGTGTAACTCTGCTGACTTGGGAAAGCTACATACAATTTACCATTTTACATTTTTTTATTACTTTTAATGACACAGTCATGATCAGTCTGCTGAAATGCTGACTGGATAGAAAAAGAGAATTTCTACAGAAATAGCAAAAAGAAAATTTGTAGAAGTGCAGTTTATGCCACAAAAATGTGTCTTTCATAACACTGTACACTAATGATAGCAAAATGCAGATATTCAAAAGACAGAACTGCATCTAGAGTCCTGCTACTGTAGTGACATCATTTGACCAAAATGCCTGCTTCACAAGAGTGTTATTTGCCATTCCTTGATGATAAAAAAATACATGGAATAAGAAACGGCATATCATTGAAAATCTAAATAAACTGTTTATTGTCCTACAGTGATGACTAAGAGTTTTAGGTACTGCCAAGGGAGGTCTTTTATTACAGATTCACAGAATCATTTGGGTTGGAAAAGACCTTCCAGATCATAAAGTGAGACCAGTACTAAATTCCTTTTTCCATTGCTCATTTAACTCTAAGCTTTCAAATTGAAATTACTACATCAAGAATCAAATCTGCAGCTGACA
The DNA here is from genome assembly GCA_013400575.1 of Peucedramus taeniatus. Classification (NCBI taxonomy): domain Eukaryota; kingdom Metazoa; phylum Chordata; class Aves; order Passeriformes; family Fringillidae; genus Peucedramus; species Peucedramus taeniatus. Next base: position 71,082 of record WBNO01028816.1, on the reverse strand, counting down.
ATATAAAAACTCTGCAAGTGAGTGTGAAGCATGCATTAGGCCAGTGGCTGTGTGAGCACTGGGGAGCTGGGATGTCTCTTGGTGAAACGCCCTCCCAAGGGTTTAATTTGCCATGGAAAGGAGCAGCCCTTCTGCCTTGTGCAAGGTCAGAGCCACTGACCCCTGCCTTGCCAGCAGCCAACATCAACACCAGGCTGGCAAAGCACAGCCTCTCGTCTGCAACATGGAAAGCTGTGCATGTGGAAGTTTGATATAAGCCAAAAAATAATCAATTGACTCTAAAGGGGATTCCAGACACAATTACTACAAAGAGACACAGTAAACATCATTGGTGGGAGCAGCTTTTGACTGGCAGAAAGGCATCACTCAGGTGATGACAACCACCAGCCCTTTTTTAAAGGCTGCAATCTTATTCCATTATAAAGTCACACTTTCATCACTTTTGTTTTGCAGAAAGGAAGCTGGCCTCAAATCAAAAGAATTATGTTAAGGGCAAAAGAGAGATTTCTTCTTTACAGTATAGAAAATAAAAAAAAAATCTTCTTAATTAAGGACTATTACAGACAAAATTAACACAGAGAAGTTGCCTTAGAATTTTACATCCAGCTGACATTAAAGCTGTCATGCCACCACATCAAAATGAATCTATATTTGATACTGTATTATAAAAATTCCAAATTATCTTTCTGGGGGGAAAAAAAAGTGTGACCAATATGTTTTCATTTTTAGTGACACGTTAAAAAATATAGGACCATGAACTCATGTCAAAATTCTGGCTTCACTAAACCAAGGTTACATATCCAGGGCATGCTGAAGTGTGAGGAATCTTATTATCAGTGCCTTCTGGTAGACCAAGACAACAGAAAGATAAAGAAAAAAAAAAAAAAGGAAAAAAAAAACAAGAAAAAAACACTAAGACACAAAAAAATTACAGTAACAGAGCTAAAGCAAACAAAACAAAACTGAAGAGGGAAAATAAACACCCCTGTCCCCTGGGTCCACAAATAAAAAACCAAAGCCCAAATCCTCATTGGTTTACACCATGCAATACCATGCCAAAACCAGCAAAATTCAAAAATGTGAAGTAGGAGTGGGTGTGTTGGAAAAGGGAGAGAAATTCAAGATACTTTTATATTTTGGGGCTTCCTTAGAAGACTCATGGTTCCTGGACTTTACTTGCAGAAGAAACAGCTCGGCTCATGTTTTCTTGCAAAGAGGATTATGGCCATAAATCATCCTGAGGGTGCATGTTCTAAGAGATAACACAACATTACTAATTCTCTGTTAAAAAGGTCCTCTCCAATTGGTAGAGAAAAAAGGCTAGCTGTCAATATTGCAGGATTCTTTTAATTTCCAGTTAACTTTGCTAGGATTTTTTTTTAAATAACAGCCAACTCATGAACAGCATTTTATCAACGAGCTGTCTTAGGAATCAACAAAACCTCATCTTTCCCAGTGAGCTCTCCCCGTGTTCTGATCATCTCAGATCAGTGTCAGAGAAACTATTTTTGTGTCTTATACAGAACAGAAATCACTTTTCCATCCATGGTAATATGCATCCAAAAAACTATGGAGTACAATACAGCTCAGTTGCTCATGGACAAATAACATCTCTGATATTATTTTCCATCAAACTGATTTGATTTTCTGAACATGTCATTCTTCACTCACATGATTACTTTTGGAAATAGATCAAGTGTTGTCTTTTCTTCCCAACAAACATGGAAGATACATGAACTGAATATTAGAGAATTTGGGCAAAAATCAATGAGTCTTGTTCAGTTCTTGCGTTATGAAGGCTTTTTGAAGCTTTTAACCATTATTTCACAACATAGTTACAAGTTATCAAATCAATGAGATGTTTCACTTAAAAACCAAAACGCTGAAATCCCCAAATAAGGTACTTATTTTAGATACACACTAAAATAGATACATACTTTCTTCTTCAAGTGAAAAATACTGCAAAACTTAATGAGAATGATACTTAAGAACTGAGGTGGAAATATCATCTAGATTTATTATTGTTATGCCTACATATGCCAGCTAAATTCATAAAAGCTGTGTGAATTTATTCCAGGTGTTAATAAATAAACAGGGTAGGGAATCCCATATCCTTTACACTCCAGTTACAGAGCAGAGCAATTTTTTGCTTGCTTTGAATAAAATAACTGATAGTTCTAAATAAGAATTTTCTACTGTGATCCAAATGAAAAAATGGGTTAACTTTAACTTGTTTAAAAAAACCAAATAAAACAAAACCAAACCCCAACGTATGTGGTATTAAAATTTCAGTTTCCTGCAAGTGTTCTGGAAGACCTCAGAGGCCACCACAAAGGTGGAGGAGGCCCTGGAATAAACAACAAACAGGAGCATAACTGGAGAGGACATTCAGGCACATATCAGCTGAAATAAGTGGGAGGACATTTTGGACCAAAAGTCTTCCTAACCAGGCTGAAAGCAGACTTCCTTTAGATTGGAATTCTCCATTCTTTTCTTCTGCTCCAGAAGTTGCTGATGCTGTTGTTTACCACCCTCTTACAGTTACCACCATCTTAGCAACATTTTCTTCATTCTAATTCTTTTTCTGCACAACTGCACTGACACCTACTCACCAGATCTGCTCTTAGGCAAGACAATGAAACACAAAAGATGAAGGAGGTTTCTTTTTTCTCTCAAAGACCAGAAATAAACAGACATTGTTCAGTGCTTTTAAAAAACTCATGGCTTGAGCGTGCTCTTAAAACAGATGGCACAGTCACCACAGCAAGTCATCCTCCCTCTCAAGCAGTGTAATATAAAGCCAAGGTGTCTGGAAAGGCTATTCAGTTAAATTGTAATACATCCTTTGGACAAGAATTCAGTTGGGGAACACACAGAATATAAACACATTCAAAACCTGGCAACTGTGAGAACGAGACTCTACTTTCCACTACAAACACTTGCTCGTGTGTGGCAATGCTAAGCAAAATAAAATTGCAAGTACAAAAGCAGGGAACACTCATGTAGAAACCTGAGCACTAGCCTGTGAAACAAGTATTTATACATATATAGATAAAAAATTTTGATACTAGGAATTTTCACATTGATTTTTTATTGACTATTTCAAGAAAAGTTTTTGCATTAAGAAATACCAATCATAAGAGAACGTCATCCAGAACTGCCCACAATAGAATGTAATTGAATTATACTCTCAGTTTGAGCAAATAATTGCAGATTACTCAGTTTACTCTGAGTTATGCTGATGGCTGCATATTCTCTCCTCCTTTTAGCAAACTATCTTCTAAGCTGGTATTTAGGTTAGTATTTAGGAACCTTTAGGTTCTAAGGTATTTAGGTAAGATGCATTTCCTGTCAAGGGATGGCATTAGACAAATTGAACCATTATTTGTATAAATTAATCTCACTGTAATTGGGATAAGAAAATAAAAGTAAGACTTCTGGCTTTACTGTGCAAAAATGCCGTTATTGTTCTACCACATTTTCTGACTATTTGACATTTCAATATATCCAGCAGAAAGGGTTGTCACTCGTTGTCTTTGATATTGTTCAAAAGAAGCTCGTGCCATTAATTTTAATAATACTGTAAGCATGCAGCCTGATGTTAAATTCCTTTGCATCCAAAATTTCCATCCATTCAAAAAAAAAAAAAAAAATCAAGCAGAGAAGGAACACCAGCTTGCTTTCCAGTAAACCATAGCTCAGAACAAGAATCAACTGGCCATTAAAAACAGAAGATTTTCACCTGCAAAACAGATATTTACTAGGTTTGTCTTTATTATTTCATCTGGCAAATCTGTCTCTGCAATTTTCTAGTTAAAATCAAGATAGAATGGGCTGCGTTCTAAAGGTATGAGGAGAAAATAACTTCATATTTTCTTACCTTTGCATTATAGGGAATATAATGCTTTGATAAGGCTTCAGGAGTGTGCATCCATGTTTTGTCTACAGAAAAGCAAAATAAAAGAAGCACTGAATAGGTTATTCAAATGTTAAGTATAATAGCATCTCTGTGGAAAAGTTCAACAATCATCCTCCTACTCAAAAAAACCAGCTGTCTGAAGTAGTTAGAAGGGCTGGAGGGAAATATCTCACACCTTCCCAAACACTTGGAAGAAAGAACCTGCTTCTTTCTCTTGGGCATATTTCCTATTTTAACCAACTTGATTTTCCATAAGAACTACAACTCCTCCCCCCAAATGTATTAATTGGTCTGGGGTTGTTTGCTCTTTCTGCCTCAGATCAGAATTTTCTGCATCCTGCTGTTTAAAGCACTGACTGCATCTTGTGCGTCTAATGATGCTTTTTTGATGAACTATATGCTTTTTCTGATGAATTATCAAGACATTAAAGGGACCAACAAAAAATTATCCAAGCTGTAACTGACAGAAGAAAGCCCTAATCCTTATAAAGGAAAAGGATGAGCATCAGATTCGTAAGTTTTAGATATGATTTATAAGTTCAGATCACCTGTAATGCTAAACAAATGTGCATATTCACCCTTTAACTTTCCGATTACAAGGCTGTGTTATTCTCTTACTTTTCCTGCTGCATGGACATAATTCTGTAACTATTTGTCAAATGCATCTTCTCCTCTTACTTTAATGGCCTTTTTGAATGTTCTACACAATTTAAGATGGAATTCCAAATGTTAAGAAAAAGCCTCTTTATTACAATCTTAGAAACAAATTTTCAAGGTTTTCTCATTTGTAAGTATTTAAGAAAACAAAAGCATTCAAAAATATGAATTTGCATTACCACACACTTGGGAGAATCTGTAACTCTTAATGTTTTATATGACATATATTGAACATTTAGAAGTATTTTCTAACTTGAGACTGCCCTGGTTTAAATAAACATGAATTAAAGTCACAAATCTGCAACTTTATTGAGTTAAGTAACAGAAAATCAGCTTAAAGCAAAATTCTACCCTTGGATACTCACAATTCCATTTGCCTTTATGGGGAGTTGCAGTTACAGTAATTACTAACTTTTTCATTAGTTACACTTAAGGACAATAAAATTCTTTATTCACTTGAAATTCTTTATTCACTTTATTCACTTGTTCACTTTAAATGGTTGAAGAGCAAAAGCTGTGACATTGATTGACACTTAAGAAATAATTAAATATTTTAGATTATGCAGAAGCAAGAAAACCGTTAAACAAGATATTCACCAGTCACCACAGTAACGGGATCAGAGCTACAAAGCTGGGAGAATTCTTTTTTCCCTGAGCAAATTTCATTCTAGATGGCAGCAATGTTCAGCTCCATTACTGAAGAGTGATATTATCACTTCTTAATTAAGGAAGAATGATTTGTCCATTCAGCAGCACCCAGGAGGATGATTAAAGTGGCTCTTCCTTTTAACTGGGGATTGTGATTGGACTGCTGGAACCAAGAAATCATTTTCCAGAATATTTTAACACCTGAAACCTGATCTCTGCTTTAACATAATATCGAAGACTGATGTTATCTGAAGTGCAAAATAACCATCCCAGTGAATTTGTGCCTTAGGCCTGGTAGAATAAAGCCTGTCAGGCCAGGAGATAAGCTGAAGCCCAGCCAAGCAGCTGGTCACTGGGCTTGCTGGCTAGGCCAGGCTACCAGGACACGACTGCTCAGTGCCCCAGCCTGCTCTGTGAACACTTGCACAGGGCCAATTTCAACTCCTGCAGGTGCAGGACATTGCTAATTGCTAATGCCAAAGGTTAATTTACCTAGTTCCTTCACATTGCTGTTTACTAGCTTCAGTAGGGATATGGTCCTATTTATACATTTATAAAGGAAAATCTAGTAAAAATAGAGCACTGAACCTCTTAAGGAAATTGCAATAGCTCTCCACTCATTTTATGCCTAGTACCACCACAAACAAGGGACAGAGTGGTAGCTTCTAAAGCAATTTTACAAGCAGACAAGTGACTAGACAGGTACCATCAAAACTAATTATTCCTTGAAAATGTTTCTTCCATCCTTCTGCCCATCAGGGCAAATTCAAATCTGAAAAAAATGTTATTTAGTTTGGGAGTCAAGTGTGAAATGCTGGTCTTAATTCAGCATCAGGTAATATTTCAAATGTTATTATCATGTACAAAGCTTTACTTAAAATGTTTTTGTGAAACCATCAAGTTGCCTACCAACAGTAATGTGACAGAGATTCCAGCAAGGAGTAACACTGCTAAGCAAGTGTTGCCATAACTGTTGGTACCTCTAATTGGGAGGAAGAGCAGGAAATATGGACAGGTGGTCTCAGCTCAAAATGAAATCAGTCACTTAGTGAGGCACCAAAAGACACCTGGTTCCAGGAGCCTTGTGCTATTGGTTAAAATAGTCCAACATTCAGATGTAGATCCACAGACACAGCTACTGAAGATTTCCTCTGACAATGGAAGTCCATTTCTTAGAGCCAAGTAATAATTACAGAGTGGTGATATTTTGGAAAAAGCTCTTAAGGCTAAACTAAATTGATGCAAGGCAAAACTCAGGCTGATAGCAAAGATGTGCAAAAAATCACGCAAGGTATTGTGGGGTAGTTTTGTTACCAGCATCTCCTTCTGAATTGCAAGGTCTGATTATGGACTTACACCACCTTCAGCAGCTGTTTGAAATACTGCTCAGAATTAGTTTGATTTCACAGCAGTTGATAAAGACCACATTTCAGACATTTTGCATGCAGAAAAAAACATGGAAAAAAAACCAAAAAACTATAAAAGAAGTATTGGTCAAATATCTCATGTAGACATGGCTTGTGGTTTGCATGATCCCTCACCTAATTTAATTTATAAAGATTTTTTACAGCTTAAAACCTAATTATTCATTCTGAAGCAACAAGCAAAATATGAAACCCTACAATGAAAATCACAGTTCATATTATTATTTTAGTAGTTACACAGAAAAGAGTTCTAGACACTTCCCAGCTAAATAAAACAATAGCTCCTAAAGAAAGGACTGAAAGCCCAGATAAAACCAAACCTGACAACCTGCATCTAATGTTAACAGTAATAGAAAGTGAAAGGATTCATGCTGCTACACTGGGAAAAAACCAAAGTTATTTCAGATCTTGTCTGAAGTTCTTATTCCAGGTTGTCTTAGAGTTTATATTAAGGTTTAAAAAAGTGCTCAGTTGCTTTTCGAGAATTATGAGGTTTTGAGAATTATCAGTTTGAGCCATTCAGAGTCCAATAAAACTATGTTTAACTGAGGTATGAGAGATTCTGATTATGTGGTGGTTTTGAGGCGCAAAAAAGGGTCACCACTGTGATTTCAAGGGCATGGGGTAAACCACAGCCCTGATTAACCAGGATTGGCAATCCTTTGTGGAGCCTCTCCAGGACACCTCAGCATGTGCAGGGCATGCTCAGTGTGTGGCACAAGCACAGAGAGCCCCTGGAGCAGCAGCACAGCAGCCTGCCCAGTTTTTAAGGGAATTTGACTTGGGTGAGAGCTTCTCAGGGTTTGTCCCCTGACAGCACACACCAGCCTGCTAAGAGAAAACTGCATCAAGTTAACACTGGGGGACCCCAGGGCCTGACAGACTGAATTGCAAGGGTGGGAGCTGGGCACTTCCATGGGCAGAGGATTAATGCTGCTCAGAATTGAGCCTTCTCTCTTTTCTCACCTGCCTGAACCATGCCAGCCCATTAAAAAGGGGAGGTTGCTTTCCAAGGTACATTTCACACCAGCTGCTCAGTCCCACATGTGAGCCAGGACAGAGGGACAAACGTCTGCTGACAAATCACCCACCAAAGGCGATTGACTCAGGGACTTCATCAAGGGCCCTGAACAACTGTGCTGCACTCAGGGGAGGATGGCATTAGGTTAGATAACAGCACAGCTGACCATTTATCTCCTGAAAAGGAATGTGCTAGCAGTGCCAAGAAATTGTTCTCCCTTTGAGATTAATTTCTCTGCATGTTACTGCCCAAAGAGATTGTAGAATGGCATTTTCACAGTGCAGCTTCAGTTAACTGCATCCTTAAACCTCACTGTCATTATTAATTCATTAACATTAAGTAACATTTATTAATTAATGCATTTATTAATTAATTTATCAAAGCATATTAGACCTAGTGGCCATTCATTTAATACAATGAACAGAAAAAGACTAACTTTTTCAGTTTTAGTGCCACAGTGAAAATACAATCATTTCCAAAAGGTAGAAAACAAAGCTTTTATTCTTTACTGGATTAATATCTTTTCCCATTGATGGATGCTTTATTGCTAACAGAAGAAATCTCAGAACTGTCTTTTCTTCCTGTTTTACAAAACTTGGTATAACAAAAAATTTTTTGTGACAAGCAGTATAATAAGAGTCTCCTGAAGAAGATACCATCCTAAGATGATAATATATCTAGGTATTACTGCCTCAGGAACAAACAGCTTACTTGCTTCAGTGTATGTACATAAGTACTCACTGTTTCATTATTCCTAGATTATCTATTCTTCTGTAAAGAAAGAAAACCTTCACAACAGGACATGAAAGAGCTGTCACCTTGTTAAATAATCTCCTTTATTCTGATGCTGTTGTAAACAGGCAGGTGCTCACAAAGCTTCCCTTATGCTGGTCAGACAGAAAGGTAGAATCTGTCTTCTTGACCACTGCAGGTAATCCATGAATGGATAGGCTGAGGCCTGAGACTTAATGCTTGGCACCAGACTTTTCATCAGAATGCAATACCAAAATATTATTAACAATATAATAATTACCCATATTATTGCATTGTTCAGCTGCAGCATTTGTTACAGTCACTTTCTAGAGCAACGACTGAGTAAAGTCTGGGTGTCTGATAGCATTAATTTATTAAAGTTATTAACAGGTTATTATGACTAAGAAAATGAAATTATGAGTCAGAGCCTTCCCTACAAACATACAGAGCAAAATGCCCATCAATACACATAGCTTAAAAATAGTTACTTTTGTTATTTGTTTCTTTTTTTCCCCCCCAAACATAAGATCTGCTTTGGATGCATATTTACTCTTTGCCAAGAAAAGGGCCATATCTCCCTAGGACAGAGTGAGCATGGCAGAATGCTCTGCCTGTGTCCTTCTCCCCTAATATTTAGGACCTCGTAAATGGTTTTAAACAGCTGATTGCTATAATTGCAAAATGGTGTCACAGAATGCTGGGTTGGCATAGTTACAAAATGAAAACAAGCCTGGTATTTGCATTTCCCTCAACAGTAACATCCACTGCATTGCCTATACATTTTACACTACATGTTTTTGAGAGATGAATACTAATATGTAAGTTTTGACAAAAAAGGAAAACAGGATGAAAGTGTTAGTGCAACAGACCAGTTGATTTGACCAACAGATTAGCAAATCTCAGCTTTTGCACTTCTGATTTGTTGGTGTTAAGAACTTTAAACAAGTTCAGATTCCTAAACCAAAGGGGGAAAAAACAAGAAAAATAAATCTGAACTATTTAGTCCATATGTCTCATATGCCTTCTAGTTACAAGAAGAGTTCCACTGTCTTTGACAAAAGCTTCTATTTGAAGCCAAAAAGAGATTACTGGCATAACATAATTTAAGTGATCACATTTTTGTAAGTTTTCACTAAGATATATGCAGAGATTAAACCTTCAACTGCATATTTCACTTTTGTAGTCTTGTTGTAGAAAAAGAGTTCCATGAATTATTCCAGTATTACTATAAATAAATCTGGAGGAGTATCAATTAAACTTGTAAAAATGTTTAAAAAGCAAGCTTTTGAAGAATTTCTTGTTGTTAAAGAACATTATGCAAATAGGTCAAAACAAAGGAAAAGGTGCATAAATGACAATCTCAATACACAACTAAAACAGAATTTTAATTTTCTGATTCCAGAACACTGAAGTAATGTAATCGAAAAGTTTAAGTGGAGCTTTCTTTAAAATTCAGACTGGAAGGAGAAGAAAGGAGTTTGAGCAACCAATCAGAGCAACTAAACTATGCATATCTATAGCTTCTTCTTGCTTATGTACCTAAGGTACATCCTTTTATGTCCCAAAAGGATTTGATTTCCCAAAACAGTGTTCTTCTGAGTGATCTATTTTGGGTGTTCTCTGCTATTTTCCAACAGCTTTATAGGAAAAATTATTATGAAATCAAGTAGCCATTGTGATTCCTCTCAAGGTCTGGTTATTACAGCCCTAATTTATTTCACACAGGGTAAGGTATTTTGCCTTTAACTAGATACCCCATCCAGTAATCTCACAGTGTACCTGTGTAACTCAAGTATTTAGGCTGTGGCTGTGTAAATTTCAATAGGGTAGAAGGCAAAAAGCTTCAGACTCACAGTATTTGTGCCTATGGTTCAGCAGCACACATGGCTTCTGGAAAGGAGCTGCTGAGCTTTGGGAGAAGTAACAAAAGTTATTGCTGTAAATATCACTAATAACCTGACTAGAATATTCCTTACAGCAGGCAAGAGATAAGATCAGTTCTGCAACACCTTTTTGAAGCTAACACAGATAAAATAAACAACAGGGAATTATCTTCCTATTCTTATGGGACCAGAAAGGAAAGAAAAATCAGGCTCAGCTGCACAGAGCCAAGAATCCTTCAGAGAAGGTTTCCAGAGCACACTCCTCATCTGTATGCCTCCTCTGAAGACATATTGTAACCATTTTTTTTTCCCTGAACAATTAGAGCTGAACCTTCTGCTTTCAGAATGTGACTATACTGCCATAAATGTGCCCAGTTGCACACAAATGTTTACAAACACACACAAAGTGTCTGACTGAGCACGTCCCTGTCCCACCAAGAGAAGGTCCCTGGGTCCTTGCCAAATGAAGGTGGAAACCTTGCAGGTCTCCTTGCTGCTGTGCTTGATTGGGTGCTGCCACAGCCTAAGGAGAACAATAGTGCAAACAACACTTCAAAAAAAAAAGTCAGAAATCAATACAAAAAAGAGACTTGGCCACTGAATATTGGTTTTCCACATGACCCCACATTTAGAAAGACAAGGAACAGTAAATGGAATACACATGACTTCTTTGTGGAGGTGTTATAAAACTATTAAATGATTTTTGTATCAAGACCAGCTGAATGCAGAAATATTTTTTATAACAAAAAAGCACCCTGTTTTCCTCCCACCCTTCGCTCCTGAAAAAAAATTTGTTCAAGAAAATCCTACAAACATCAAGCAGCAGCTTTTTTTGAGGTGGGGGCAGAAGAGGAAATTTAGACCTAGTTTTGGCTTGATGGTTTTTGTTTTTTTGTTTCCCCTCTCCCCCGTAAGGTGAATGATTTATAAAAGAACAAAGTGCAACCACAAGAATATCTGAAGATCACAGTAGGGGAGCTTGTAGCTGCTTACATTCCTTTAAAACTATGTGGGTATATCCTCTTTATGTTTTTTATCATTACTTAATGTGGAAGTCCACCACACAATAGGCCATTTGTTCAAATCACTATGTGAAATAGACTCTGAGAGAAGGAAAGCATTAACTTGAGGACTACACTTATCCCCATCACTCTTTTGGCCCTTTGCCTATTGTCTTCTCATTAAGAGATAAAATACAAAACAAAATATTTTTCATCTCTGGAATGCAGCATATGTTTATAATAAAAATAAAGATCATATTATAGCCAGCACATTCACATAATAAGAGCACCCTATAACTTTTGATTGCAGTTTTTCATATGTCAGCCCCTACCCATTAAATGCACCTGTCTTCAAATTCATAAATAAGACTCATAAAAAGCCATTTCACAGAAATATCATTGCTGAAACTTATGATTTAAAACAGGTCATTACTTCAATATATTTTATTTAGCATTATAAAGACCATCTCAAGAGCTGGTAATTGGCAGCAATTATCCACCTTTTTAACTGCTATCATATGGAAAAAAAAAACCAGAAAATGTAGATTCCCACATACATTAAACATCATGTCATAAGAAAAGGCTGAAATTCTTTATGGGATGAAGGAGGACCATTGGGGCACAATAAGAAAAAAAAAAACTAAACTCAACTGCTGCATCCTGCACAACCTCATCCAATTTCAGGCATTGTAATTCAGTAGACATGCATATCTATATTTTTAGCACTGTTTTGTGTCACTCAAAAAGCTTCAATCTTTTGCTCACAGAGCGTTTGGGTTACAGTCATTCCTCATTTAGATATGTCTCTGTTTGGAAGGAACAATAGTTTTCTCTCACATTTCTGATGAGGCAAAAGCCATCATCTCTAGTTATTTTAATATAACTAGAGATTTAATAATCACTAGTTATTTTTTTCTTAGTTATATGCACCAGTTCTTACACTAGCATCTTTTAACAGAAGGATGCAGGATCAGTAAAATGTGCCAAATTCATTTATGCGAGGCAACTCCTTTCACTAAAAAAATAAGCAAAACAAAACCCCCATAGTTAATCTTTTCTATTTTCTTTATGCAAATAAATCTCACCACAAAATCAAGCCTAAATTAAGAACAAGTAATTCTGTTTAGATACAAATATACTAAGAATGAGAAAAATTTGCATAATAGTATAGCATTTAGAGAGATCTCTTACAGGAGAATTACATTAATATCCCTAAGCTACTTAAAAGAGTGAACTTAACAAGATGCAAGCATATTTCAAATTAAACAGACTTCCATCTGCAACACAGACTTTTTGCACCACTGCATTTCAAAGTGAGCGGGTTACCACATGTGATTTTAAAGGAAAAATTGAAAATGAAAAAGTAAGGAGGACTCTTCAAAACCCCTTGCCCAAAACTGGATCACATACAAAAGCAAGCTTCCAATAATGTGACAGATACACAAATGTTTTCACAAGATTTGTCATAACAAGAAAACAAGGTCATACATATTGTTCATCAATTTGTTTTTGTGGGAGAAGGAAAGAGATCCTTAAAGAAAAAATAATTATCTTTTCACTGTAATTTAGTGCATTCATTGATCAATGAATGGAAAACAATGCTTGCTTTTGTACAGTTTGTAGAGTCATACAGTATTTCTGCAACTGAGAATTTTCTCCTTAACACACCTATTTGTTAGTCCAGCCAAACTCTACTGAAGTCAAGAGAGAGGCTATGTTGCTTTGAATGTTTTTTCTTAATCCATATTTAAGCATGCAGCTTAAACCAGCAAGTGCTGGTATCAGCTTTAAACCTGAAATGAACCTTTTTTTCAATATTAGTGCCTACAGTTTGTTTCCCTGTTATACAAGCTCATGGGTAAAAGAAGAGACCAAGATATCACAACCTGGACTGCTGAAAGATTCATTTATAAATTATCATTTATCATTAAATAAAGATTCATTATCATAAATAAAGATTTATTTATCATTACCTGTATAAGTACTTTCTGAAACAAGCTGAATTTATTTAAATTTAACATTTTCTTATCTTTTTCATTGTCACTATTAGGATGAAACATGAACAGCTTGATTTTTTTGAATTTGAGATTTAAGCATGTCCATTAAGCCTTCAATCCAAATGACTATCAGACAAGTAAAAGTAATTCCAATTTTTGAGTTTGCTTGAAATACAAGTAAACTCACCAGTTCTGATTTGTACTAAATCTTGAGGAGTCAGGCAATGGCTGTACCACTTTTTTAAGGCCAGAGCACTCAGCACACCTTGTCAGCTGAAGTGGCTATTTCATGTCCAACCCATGACCCTCAAAAATCAACTTACACTGAGTACTGGCTGCAGATATGATACCTGGAGTAAAAAATTGTGCCTCAAAATGAAGTACTGGTAATGCTGAATGTGGAGATGTGTGCCCTCAAGAGCACTGCTCTGATTTATGAAAAGCTGCTGCTCCCATAATAGATTCTCTCCATAAACACTCATGCCAGACATCTTATCTATAGGAAATTTTTGCCTGCAAAGGATCAGGATTAATTTTAAAAAGATATCACTTCCTGTCTTAGCAACTCACATTTCATGGCAACTCTTTTGTGAAAGCACAAGTTGCCATCCAGCCTCCAAAAGAAGAAAAAGGGGGAAAGCTTGCTTTTAGTGCTTCTCTTCTTGCTTTGTCTACCAATGTCTGTAAATTAAATAATCTCCTGAACATTTAGAAGAAAAATTCTGTTGCTGGGATGAGGTGATGGAATGAGAACAGAGCTCATCAGCAAGAACAGCACAGTCCCAGCCATTCTGGTGCCCAGTTTGCCCAGCTCAAAAAGATGGGAGCTATGGTAGGAGCAACTACCTTCCCTATGTGCATCCTGATCATCACAATGAACATTAGGAATAATTATTCTGTAAATCTGCCCAATTCAGATATAATCTCTGCCTATTATCCAAGTATCATCTACACCTGTTTGAATTCCCCTCACAATCCTATGGATTTAAGGCTATTGTTTTTGTACCTTCAAGGTAACAGGGCGCTTTTGTAATGCACACAAACCCCACCAGCACAGCCAGCTGGAAACTGGTTTGGCTTTAGCAAGAACTGATTGGGATGCCACAGCAGTCACACTGTTAATGCCTCAAACTATCCACACACTTGTGGACAGAAGAAATGCATAAATAATCCATCAAGAAATGGAAATAACTGTATCTGTGAGATCTGGGGGGAAAAAATCAAATACTATAAAGGAAGTTCAGCAATTGAAACTGTTTTTAAATGCAGCTGAAATGCATGAACACTGATTGAGTTGAGTTCTTCTGAACTTCAATTTGCATTAAAAATATGTCATTTAAAATATATAATTTCCACTTATTCTTGACAATTGCTTAACTGAAACTTGTTTTTTTTTTTCCTAGGGTATGAGAATGGAAATGTCATGAGTGTTACTATAAGTAAAATAAACAGATGACAGCACTGAATTCCTCTGTCTCCTCAGGATCTGAATAATTATTAAGAATCCACACTAATTGCATTTCATTGTTCCTTACAGCTTTTATATGATACTTTTCTCTTGTTGGGGTAAAGAAAACAACACATGAAATTAACTGAACAACAAAGCAAATGTCTTTGAATACAATGAAATTCCAAAAATTTTGATGAGGACTTAGTAAGAAATTAGTAAGAATTTTCTTATGAAGAAATGAAAACAGAGGGATGTTAATTGAGACCCTCAAATGATCCCAGGAAACTGAGGATACAACTTCACAACCAGATTGTAAAGGTAAGATGCAGAAACTGCCAAAGACAATATGAAAATAGTGACAGCGCACTTTAGCATTCTGGGTTCAAGTCAAAACTCTGAGAAAATATCCAATAAAATACAACTGGTCTATTTCTGAAACATGGCAGGCTGAGCTTCAAACATTATCAGAAGTCATTAGAAAAAAAAAGGGAAAATACATACATGGTCCCTTAGACAAAACAATCTACAATCCCCAAGTTGCTTTCTCAGTTAAATCCTCAATTAAAGAATAATGAAATGATTTCTCAAATGATCTGGAAGAAGCCTGGCAACACTATCAAGCACCTGAAAGGTGCTATCTGTTGATAGCAATGTTACAATTACCTACAAAAGGAAATATATCAGTGCTTAAGGAGAGCTGTGGGTTTATTTCCTCCTGCTGTCAGGGTATTAGAAGACCTTTGATCCTATTTTGCAGCTTTTGTAAGTGTATCTTCCTTTAGTGATCACATGCTGATAATCTGGACTGTTTCTCTTACCTTGATTCATCTGGCTTAAACAAACAAATACACTGGACACGCAAGGATGCAGTGGTGCTCTCATTTCATGTTGGCCTAAGTAAGAAGATTCCTTTTATTTCCAGCTTTGATATTGACACCAAAGCAGAAATTCTTGCTATATAAACATAATATTTACACTCAGTCCAACTGAGGTTACACCTACTTATTCATGCAAGGGCTTCATCTCAGTGTGTGCCACACTTAAGGACCTTTAGAAGAAAATATGAGATTAAAGAAATGAGACCTACTGAGTATTTTCCACCTTACAAACAAAATGGGGAAATATCAACAAAGCTGTCAGTGAAAAAAGTTTCCCCTCTAATGCTCCTTCTAAAGACTTATGTTTAAACATAAGCAGTCCATGAAAAGAGACTAAGCAAGCCAGAGGAGCAACATATAAAACTCTGAATATTTACTGCTTTGATATCCTTTTGGAAAGCATGCCATTTCAGATTGCTACAAATCCAGAGTAGCTTCTTACAGCTAAAAATATCCTGCTGCATGAGATATTTCAAGTATATTAAACACAGTTTGAAAAAATAGCTTCTCCAAGAATAAGAATCCAATGAATATATATATATATAAAGAAAAGTCACTGACTCTTATAAGTTCTAAAACCCTCCAGCACCTCCTTTGGTGTGTGCAGGCAAAAAAAGAAAACAGAATGTGTATTTTATGTTTATGTATTTATATGTGTGTGCATGTGTAAACACATCCTGCAATAAAAAAATATATGAAATTCAACTTCAGCCTTGGAATGCAGAAAGCTCGATAACTACCAATCAAGAATGCTTTGCTTTGTACATCTTCTAGAAGGCTGCTCATTTTTATCTAGGTAATTCAGTGCAATGATTAAGTTTTTCCTGGTATAATTCTTAATATTCCAAAGAAGTTTTACAGGGCATTTATGTCTCCATGAAATATAAGCTAAATTACCTACCTTTCTTCCTGCTAAAAGCACGATTCATGTTGAAAAATCTACCCAGTCAATGATGCTTCTGGGTTTGGTTTTCTCCTTCCCACTTTAACCTGCAGAAGAACACACACAAGAAAACAGAAAATTCCCTTATTATAGTTGAAGTTCTATTTGTCTTCATATCAAAGACACTGCAAATGACCTTAAGAATTCTGAAATAATTCTGAGAAAGCGGGGATGTGCTTTGCTGAGGAAGAAATTTCAGCACTGAGAAGATCTATGTTCAAAACACCCGGTGGTGCTTCATACAGAAAGACATTTTAAGGTTCCTTTAGGCTGTTCTCCCAAAGATTTCAGAGGCACAGAGCAGGTGGCATTATACATATACATGAAGACAAATACCACACACAAATAGGTTGAAAAGAAAGCTTTAAAATGAATGCTGACTGTAAGACTCCATAAAAACACTCAGTTCACATTTGCACTGCCCTGTTTTGAGTCATTTTGGCTGTCAGATTATTTCAAGCTAAGCTTTCATCTTCACATGGGCTTGACAGTAGGGAAAAAAAAATCACAATATATAGACTCTTCGTCACTCAGGGACTTCATACTTACAAAATTGCCTTCTATCAGTGCTACTACATCCTAGCTTCATTTTCCTCAGATTGTACAGTAATTTCTGTATTTTCTTCCCTTAAAAACATGGATCCACTCCTAAATTCTTATTTAATTTTTGATTGACAATATTATTTTTGAATTTTATTATTTATCAACATAAAAAACCCAACAAAATGCACTACATCCAAGCTATTCAACACCATCCCATTCAGCACTACAAAACTTTTACTTTTACAACACATGTAAAGATATTCCTATTACTACTTTTCATTCTGTTCAGATCTTCCAAGCAAAAGTTTCACCAGTTCACTTATTATCACAAAAAGTTTCTTTCTCTGCTCTCCAAGCAGCCCAGTCAAAGAAAAAGGAAAACAAAAAAAAGGGGATAGTAAAATAAGAAAAATCAAAGCATTTTGCTATCAGATGATTTTTTTTTAAAATCAACTAGAATAATACTTTTTTTTTTTAATAGAAACAGAATTTAGGCCAGTATTTCAAATGTCAGCATTAAGATGACAAATTTATTTAGGATACTTTATACAGCTCATTAATGCTACTTGTGGTGCTTACCCCTCTTTTTCAAGTAAGTTCAATACCAATAGAGCAATTATATCCAAATTTCCATGTAAATATTTGATATTTTTCCGACTGGAGCAAATGGGCAATTACAGCTAGGAAAAAAACCAAACCAAACCAACCCAAAAACCAAAACAACAAAACCTCAATTTTATTTTCCACTAATCAGTGATGCAGTAGGACTTTTCCACACAGTCCTGTGAGAATGAAGGAGCAATCTCTGTTTATTTAAACTCACATAGCACCCTGGATGTACAACCAACCATTTGTTCCTCAAAGCACAGGTACCAGATCACTGCTTTACAGATTTTACTGAGCATTTAAGAAGGAAGGGCATGACACAATAAGCACAGGCAGGAGTTACCCATGCAGTGTCCATCCATGATTTTGATGCAAAGCCCAGACTGCATTTGGAGCCCAGCAGTTCAAACAGCAGGGCTGGGGAAGCCTCACCCAGCCCCAGAGCCATCCCCTGCCCTCACTGTCATCAGCACCACGCAAAAGCTGGGGGTACACAGGGGCCAGTGAAACCAGAAAACACCCACGAGGGCTCTCAAGTTCTAGGAATGGTTTTAGCAGCATCCCTGTGGCATTACTGGGGGAATTCCAACATGCATGAGGGTCCCCAAAAGCTGAGAATGCACAAGTAGCTCTCCTGGCAGGGCAGGCACAGTGGGGTTTTCACCAGTGTAACTGAGAAAAATCAACTCAGTTGACAAAGTAATAAGGAAGAACATTAGAATTTCAGCTTTTTAAGCAACTAAAAGTGTGTTTAGCTTACAGGTTTAACACAGGAACACTATTAGATATGCTCAGGATACATAAGCAGTAGCACAGCTTTGTTCAGGACATTCACCCTTGTGAATTACCACAGTCAGTTCTGAGTAAAAAAACCTCCTTTCCCCTCTAAGATACCTCAGGCAGTTGTCTTGCACAACATTAGACCAAACATTTATTCTCCTCCATGATGGGATCATAACATGTCCTTTTTCAGAATGCCTTTTTTTTGGTGTATTCCTGTCTCATCCAAGAGACTGCTAAGGAACATATTTGAGATGCTTACTGCATAGAGAATCTTCTAAATAGAAACTCTGCAGGCACATCACAGGGCAGCTGGCTGGCCACATTTCTAGAGCTCACCATTCAAGTATTTTGTTTAAAACACAGTGTAACTAAGTTTCTTTCTCATGAGCAAGGATATATTACCATTGAAGTAATCTATGCTAATAAAAGCCAAAATTTATTGACTACTTAGCTAAAAATGGCTAGTATTGCCAAAACTATGTTCATAATTTCAATTCCAACAAAACAACAGTAGAACAAAATACAGATGTGGTTTAGGCAACAATCAATATCAAAACACTTAATCAGTGTATTTCCACTTCATTCAGAAAATGTTATTAAATAGGGAAACAGAATTAGCTACATTTAACTGCATTTACAATTCCCTCAAACTCTGATATGAATAACATCATCAACCTCTCAGATGCTAAAAAGCAGATTATTAAATGATCTATAAAATTTTCCTATTTACAAAAGACCAAGCCAAACACCACCAGGTTCATTTCAATCTCCTCAGTGGGGCTGAGGGCACAAGGGTGGTATTCAGACTGTCACACAGCACTGAGAAGTTTTCAGTCAGAAAAGCAAAGTTATGTTTAGACATATCCTGCAATGTCTTTGTCCACAGTATTCCAAATAACAAAGAATAAAACTCTTAGGCGCAAGAAGCTGTTCTCTGGTTATGAAAGGTAGACAGGTTTTTTGGCAGAAAAGAGTTGAGTTTCTGACAAATCTCAACACACAAAACCACTGGAACAGACCAGTCTGTTCAAAGCTTGTAAAGAGCTAAAAGGAAAGCAAGTCAAAGGATCCTATTCTGGTGCAGGAAGCCCTGTGGACAAGGGGAGAGTCTTTCATCCCCTTTCATAGGGATGAAACCACTTGACTTGCAAGGGTAAAGCAGTTGTAACAATCAGAGCCATTAGGGAATAGGAATGTGGACCAAGCCATTCCATTACTCATCACTCAGGAAGACACACCTAGGTAAAGAATGTTTCTCCACCTTACTCTGAAGAGTTTTCTTCAGCTTTGTCCAGAAACCAAACCCTGCTGGGAAATAGAAAACCTGCACAGGATTCCACAAAGCGGTTATCTGAAAAAATGTGAAGACTTCTGGCAGGTACAAACTGGGAAAAATCAGGTTATTTCCTTCAGGACAGAGATAAAAGAAACAAAAAGTAGAGAAAAGGCTTAGAAAATAATTTTATTACAATAAAATATTTCAATGACAAACACCCTGAGCAGGAGATGGACTCATGGACACATGACATGGACACATGTCCTGGGCAGGTGAGGGTTTAAGCTGTTGTATCAGACTTAAGCAGTCACAGAGAAAGCAAACACCATCTCCCTTTTTCTTCACTGTCATTAACCCCTCGGTTTTCACCAAGGGGGGGTCTTGTCACAACAAGAAGGAAACTGCAGAATGGCAAGGGGAAACAAGTGGCCTTGGTGTTGGCAGGGATTTGGAGTGGGGAGTGCAAGGGTGGCAAGATTTGAAGCTGAGATTAGTGAGTAATTACTTTTTAACACTGACAGACACGCTGGTCGCTGTCTCCTCTGCCTTATGCAGCAAAGGCAGTGAGCAATGAAGAGGAGTGGCAGACTTCCAGCTGCCAGGACAAGGGCTGCAGCCCTCCCTGCCTGATGAAAAAACACAAAACTTCCACACAGGCGCCTCCACACCCCTGCAGACTCCTTCAGAAGGCTGGGGTTTGATATGTTTTCTAAATTTAGAGCTGTCTCAGACAAGCCAAGAGAGCACACTTAGGAAAGGAAAAAAACAAGCCATGAATGTAACTCATCTCCTTTGTCTCTTATTTCCTCTTAGACATATTCCTGAGGACTTATTTAAGGTTTCTCCCCCCCCAGTCAGTCCCTTTGAATGGCATGGGCTATAACAATTACCTGGTCTTGGTCTTTGATTTTATGCCTCTTTTTCAATCCACAAATAATTACAACAAAACCTCCCTAAAAAGTCCAACTTGCACCCATCCATTCTCTGTAATAAGAAATAAAAATCCAATCTGTCCCTTTCCTTGCACACACACAGTTTCCCTACAAAGGCAAATTTAGCTTCAGAAGACCTGAAGATTCAGACTCTTCCTCCTCTCAGATCCCAGCCTTTAAAGCACACTGGGTGACATTCCTTAAAGAATGAAGCACAAAATGTCTTAAAGCCTGTTTTGAAAGGGCTGCAGCACACAGGAATGTGTGATTCATTGAGCTGAAATGAAACTTAGGCCTATAAAGTTATTTCTCAATGAAAGATGAGAAACTGGAATAAAATAACAGCTTTGTAAGTATTTTTCTGATTTAGAGCAAAATTCCATGAAAATATTGCCCTAATATGACATGGGGCATAACAGAAAAAAAAATTATGATAATACAAGACCGCATTGAGTAATACACAAACCCAAGTAAACATCTTAATATCAGAAGGAACTTCCCCTTCCTTTTGGATAAAGGTAACTAAAACACTAACTTGCCACAACCCTCCTCTGAAACAGTAAAATCATTAAGAAATGACACATCAATGAACATATTTTGGTGCAGACCCAAACTTGCACTGTCATGCTAGGAGAGCAGCAAGCACTTTCAATCATTGTTATGAAAACACATATGCCACTTATGTTTATAACCAATAACAGAACAGCCTGTAGGGCTGTAAAGCACAAGAGCATTTAAATAAATTTTAGCACTACAAAAACTCGCAAGAAAAATAACTTAAAACTGACACAGCTCTATGGGCTTCACCAAAATTGAAAATCTTTCTGTCAGGTAAAGTTCTTAGCCTACACTTGTGCTTTACAATTCACAGAAGCACAAATGGAGTATAAAGAAAAACATTCAGTCACCAGAAGACTTTATTTTCAAGGTTTTATTCATCACCCCATTTTCAAAAACATTCATTAGCCAGAGCCAAGTGGCAGTCATACTTTCCTCCTGAAGGTGAATCTGCAGAAATACAAAATTACTTCTTGCAGTTTTTCAACTTTGGAGAGGATGGTGCAGTGCAAATTGGAAAAGAGATGGTCTTCTAAAATTCCCATCTTCCCACCAGCAAAGCAGGCACTGCTGTTGAGATGGGAGTATTCCCAATGGGACAGAGCCCCAGCAGCTCTGCTCGAGCCTGCAGCCAGGGCACCGTGTGAGCAAAGTGCCCAGAGGTGTCAATGGGGCTCACACAGTGGGAGTGAAGACAAATGATCTGGGTGAACACCAAAACAGCTGGAAGCCACAGTCCTAAAAAAAGAGCTCACCTTCCAATATACTGATTGTCCTTCTGAGAGTGGAATGGGCAGGAACAGCCCAATCTGAAGGCTGAAGACCTTCCTGTGGTCTGACTCAGATCAGCCTGCTCTCCCCAAGCTCCTGAAACCACCAGGAAGGTACAAGAGTCACACATGCCCTAGATTTTTCTTCCCCTCTCTCAAGCAGTACAAGCCTAGCACTGTTGTGACAAGTGCTTTCCAGCCCACAGCAAGGAGTCTTTCAGACTACAGGTAAAGCATTTCTCATACAGTAGATCTGCCAAAAACTATTCACAGAAACCAAGGACAAGGAGACAGTAGTGTTTTGCTATCAATATCAAAGAGAGGCCAGGAAGCAGAAAATCTATATGAAACTCATGCATTTTATAGCAGTTTTCACAAAACTTTTCTAGGTGATTTTTTACTCTTCCATTTCCTAAAATAATCTGTTCCTTTCAATAGGAAAACAATGAAAATAAAGACAAGTAAACAGGTGACAAGGGGATATCAGACAGCTGACAGCAAAAACAATTCCTTAGGCAAGGTTATCATTAACTTTTGTTTTACAGCAAGAAGAAATATCAACATCAATAAGTATAACAAGAATAAACTTCAGTATTGAAATAGAACTACGAAGAAAATGTGTTTAGAACTGTAGCAAGCACCAATAAATCCTCAGACAAGGTGATGATGGAACGACCTTTAAAAGCACCATACAAATAGAAAACGTACTTGTTCCACAAAAATAGTTCCCTAGATGTCTTTTAAAGCATTAGCAACAGTGTAATTAAAAAAAAAAATGCACTTCTCAGCATATTTACTTGTAAACAATACTTTTTTTATTATGCTTAAGTATGCTGATACATATTAGTGGATTACATGACTCATTGAACAAACTGAAGTTTATACTGTCCAAACAAAAAGAGTGATTTCAAGCACAAGAGCATCCTCTTCTACAAAAACCAATTCTATTATTTCTATTTTCTATTATTTGGTTCATTAGGACAGAATAATATTAACAAGATAGAAAAGGAGCTTTCTTTTTCCTCCAGTCCACAAGCACCAGTGAGTCAAACATGAAGGATTTCAGTCTTGTCAGCCTAATTCTTATTCCACTGTACATGAATTTACAAAAGTCAGATGCTCAGAGCCAGCAGAAAGGCTTTATGTGTGTTCTCTCCCAAAGAACTCAGACACGTTCATCTGCTCCCAAAGGACAGACAGACAGCAAACACCTTGCAGACAAGAGTATTCTGTATTTCACATCCCATTAGCCATTTGATCAACTAGATGGAATCAGAACAAGATTTCTGTCTGTCCCACTACTTTCAGATGGATGATCGAGCACCTGGGGAGCTTTGTGAGTGTTCTGTTTTTAACAGCAACAGAGTTCATCACTGGGGTCCACCACAGACAGCTAAACACAGAACAGCTCTTAAAAATAAACCAGTTCTGGTGGAAGGGATAACTGGACACCTGAGCTTTTGACTCACAGGAAGAGTAACTTTTCAGAATTTCACCCACAGTCCTTGCTTGAATGGGTAGATACAGTCAGAAGAAAGGTATCCCCTGACATGGAGGATGGTTACTCCTATGCTGGCATCACTGTTTCTCCTCTGGAAGAGCTGATCGCTCTACAGCAATCTGGATAACCTATTTATTCAATTACTAGCAGATGACTTTCAAACCCTCCCTTGTGTTTTCTTTGAGGGGGAGGGAATGTATTTGAAACTTTCAGGTCTCAAAACAGCAGCAAGTTTTTTTAACCTTCTTTAGGTTATTTTTTTCAGTTACGTTTACTGCATTTATTGCATTTTTGTAATCACATTGTAAAAAGCACTGCTGACAGAAAAGGCAGAGACCAAAAGACTCATTAGGTATTCTGAAGGTAAATCTCCAAACAAAGCACACCAATTTCAGAAATAGGTTTAGATCCACTTAGAGTAAAAACTCATCATACTTAGCAGATCTGTTATAGGGGAACAAGATTTTAACAAAAGACATCATTATTCTCCTCTACCAAAGAATACTTGGCCAATCCTGAAAAGTGCAACAGACACACCATTGTGCACATATGCTCAACAGGTCCCAGAAGACCACTTCAAGTGCTTCCCTCAATGTGCATTAACCTTAATTGAAGTTCAAAAGCTGATTGCTGATGTTCCAAAGATGATTAAGATGAAGTGAAAACCCCAGATGTCTGTTTAGAGAAAAGCAACCAAGAAAATTCTGGGTAGGTACCAGGGAACAACTTGCAAGAGAAGAATGAGAAGAGATGTGCCTTCATCTCCCCACACATGCTCCTGTATTTTCATTTCTCCTGTACAGTACACACTAGATATTTTCTTTGCTACAGTCCTCTCAACAGGCTCATTCCAATTTATTATAAATGCAAAATGAAAAATGTAATCACCTTTTCTTCAATCTAAACTATGACATTCCAAATGGTTTCCTAGGTCTCTGAAATCAGTTTGGGCTTTTTCTTCTAATTGTAAAAGGTTGCTTTTGTTTTTATTGGGGTATGTTTCTCAAAGTCAAAGATTGATACAAAATTAGCAGAGATCATCCTCTTATGGAAATGAGGCGTACAATTTGTTGTCATTATTTAAATCTAATTTATTTGCAGGACTTAAATTTTGTACTTGAATTTGGCGTCCCTTGTCCCACAGCTGTCCCTCAAAGGAAAACCAGAACCCTGTATAAACTAAGCATACAGACTGCAATGCAGGCTATACATGCTGGCTTCCTTGTCCTTTACAGTCCAATTCCTAACAGCATTTAGCCCCAGTGCTAAAGGTTATATGATAAAAAAATCACTACCATAAAAATTTATAATAATTTAGTTTCTTGTAATCAATTTATTAACAGATTACATACTTCTGAAACAATGACATTCAGTTAACAAGAGTTTTAAAAGTGTCATTCACTTCACAAAGACTTAAAATCCGTGATACTGAACACAATCCTTTACTATTAAAATCAATAGATTTCTCATTAATATTAATGCATTCAGATTCCTGGCTTCAACTGTTTAGCCTCAAGGACAGTATTAAGTTTTATTTATACAGATCAGATGGGTTTTATTAAGTTATTTCAACAGTTCTCAAAATTGAGAAAAGTTGACAATATCCGTTTTCTCACTTGTACTAAATGAATCTCAGAGGGAGTATCTTGAAAACAAGATTATATTGGGTTTTAGGCTTTCACACACTACATTCCTTTAGCTTATCTAAACACAGTCTGAAGAATCCAACCATTTTGGTAAGGTGGTGGCATGAAGTTAAAAGCTCAGATATGGAAGTGACACAAAATCGTAGGAACCAAAAATATATTTATGACAAATTATAATGAACTATTTGAATATACACTGGATTTGAAAGAGGTGAAGAGATTAGTTTCTATTCAGGAGAAACATTCAGGTTTTGCACACTATTACAGTCATTACTAATCTTATTTCAAGGCTTTGGCAAGTGATCCATCCTAGAGTAATTTAGTGGAAAGTACTGAAAACCAGACTAAAACATAAGAGAGTTTCTAAGCTAGCAAGTGCTATATTTCCTGTTACAGTTAGGATAAGGAGAACAGGTAAGTTTTTAAAAACATGAGAGACAACCAGGTTTAGGCTGAAACACTGATCACATCACACACAGAATGGTACTGGCTGCTGGGGTCTGGGACAGTTCCAGTCCCTGCCCCAGTTAACATCCATGTGGTTGAAACATGCTGCAAGTCATGTTCAGAGTTTGTTCAGCTTCACATAGTTTAAAACCCTCAGTGAGGCAACTTCAATATATGGTAATGAAAGACTGCCTTGTCCCACCCTTCACAAGCATATTAAACCACTACACACAGCAATTCCATCCCCAGGCAGGCAGTCTGGGCTGAACCTCCAGAACCAGAGGAGAGAAAGAAATAGAGAATCATCCTGAGTTTTGGGAGGTAACTCAGGCACCTGCTAAGATCACATTTTGTGACAGAGTCCATAACTTAATGACTGGATGTAAAAGAAGAGGGATGTGAAAAGCAGGTACTAACACCTGTTATGTTTTCAAAGAAAGACATTTTTATGTTACCCTCTTGAAACCTGGGTGGAGTGGGAGCACAGGGAGAAAATGGAGGAAAAAAAACCCCGAAACAACACAAAATCAGAAAACAACAAACCTCAAAGTTTGGAAGAACAATGCTTTAAAAATGGAAATGGACCCTTGCCAGAGTTTCATACTGAATAGCTTAAATGCCTGTGTCAGGGCATTTCATTTCCCTTTGTTTTTTTCTACAGGTCTGAGATAGCAAGTCTGGTCTATGGCTCTGGGTCCAATGAAGAGATTTGCAAACACTGAAGCAAAACTATGATCGTTTTGCAGCACCTCAGTCCTCTAATAAACTTAAGCTTCACTACCAAGGTTTCACTAACTCAGTGTATGAATTCAGAATGTATCAAATGTGACCCCTTTTGAGTGAGATTCTCAAATCTGTCTGTGCAGGTGAAGACTGCAGGCTAACTGAACTGAAACCCTGATCATACATCTCTAACATCTGTCCCTAGCAGCTGGCACGAGGCAGCTGAGCCCCCAGAGCTGCCTGACTTCCTTGGGAAGC
Source organism: Peucedramus taeniatus (assembly GCA_013400575.1). Lineage (NCBI taxonomy): Eukaryota > Metazoa > Chordata > Aves > Passeriformes > Fringillidae > Peucedramus > Peucedramus taeniatus. Next base: position 44,465 of record WBNO01028816.1, on the reverse strand, counting down.
ACAGCTCAGGGCTGACAGCTGTGCTCCTGCAGTAACAGCACAGCTCCACCAGCACCACTGGCTCCTCCACGATACCCCAGTGACACACAGCCAGACAGAATCTTCTCCTACACAGTTACCAACTCTCTATTTGAGGGGGAAACCACAGAACACAAAGTGCCCCCATGCACTTGAGAAAATGCTTTTTTTCAAAACCTAGGAATCAGCTGATGAAACAAAAGCAGCACCATCAATGTGAAACTTCAGCCTGTATCCCACAGCTACACCAAACCACATGCCCATCTCCCCTACTCCTTCCCTAACAACATACATTGGCATTGCTGATTGTATCAATCACAAGTAACTGTTCAGATTCCTTAAGTTACTTCCAGGACAATCACATGCAAATACTACTAGTAGTTGCCAAAGAAAATTCAATTACTTTATGTTTTGGATTTATACAGAAGCACAACTTCACGGACACTGTGTCAATACTGCTTTTCCAAAATCCTCTAATGCTGTTATACAGTCAAAGAATGACAATTAAAGAGAGCAAGCGGTGAATTTCTACTGGTATTTATGATTTCACAGTTCATTTCAAAAGAAATAGCTAGGACTACTGAAAAAAACTAAGCTTGTGTGAAATTACCATCCTAAACAGTCTTGCTTCTACTGCAATTGCAATTTTTTTTTTGGTAAAACATGGGCACAAAGCTAATAATTGAGAAATGCAGAAACATATGAGGATTTCTTAAACAGGGAATGGTCATTTACAGGCCAGTGTTATAAATATCCTGCTCAAACACATCAAATCTTTAGCTATAGTTTTCCACACTTGTCTAAAACCCATTTTGTTTTAATAGAAAATGTATGCAAGAAAACTCAAGCAAACTCAGTTTGGAAGTTGCTTTACTACATGGGCACATACACAGATGTGTAGTCTCCATTGTCTCCTGCAGGTGGACAAAAAAGACTGCTACTGAATTGTTTCATCTTGGACTCTGCTTTTAAAACAAAAGAAAAAGAAGGCAGCCAAAGAACAAGAGCATTGAGATCATCTGAGAAAAAACCTTCTTTCTTGAAGAAAATAACCTCAGAGTAAATACCAATGTAAACTGCAACACNAAGAAAGGAAAATAAAAGTGACTATTAGCAGTTTCCTGGCAAACTGAAAGCAAAAAGCATTATTTAAGCTAGGAGAGAAAATTACATGTGAAAATGCATGCCTTGATAAACTGAAAAGAAACTGAAGAGGAAGCAATGTTGGAAGCTGAGAGTACTGGAGCCATGAGGTACTACAGTGTGTTTTGTGGACAGAAATTTCCCATCTCTCTGCCAGACCTCCACTCCTTTTACTTCACTTTGTTTACAACTGTGACATGCTACACCCTCCTTGACAGAAGTGGGTATTCCATCTTTCAAATGGTCTTAGCTGATCACCTAAGCTGAAATTAATCTGTTTGATATTGAGGGCAGCTCATATTCCCTGCTGTTGCTCTGTGAACAGGGGATAGCTCAATCATGCAAGGTCCTGGACAAACAATACTCTTGTTTTTCGTCTAAGAAATTTAAAACCAAGAGGTTCTCATCCAAATGCCTGGAATAAAAGGAGGAGCAATTCACCACCATAGCTTTAAACCTGCTCAACTATCTGCTTTAGGAAACAAGCATACATTTACCATTCCACTTTCTTCACCTATTCGTGGCTATTGTGAAACTTGGGATTAATCGTGGTTTTATTGCTTTTTTATGATATTAAGTCAATACCTTGCCTGCCACTCAATTATATAAAATATTAGCAAGATAAAGGTCTTGCAGACTGGTCTGAATATGGGATACAAGTACAGGCTTGCCCTGTTACAAAGCTTCCTGGAAAAGGATGGCACCTTTGAAAGTTTTCTGCTTTTTTAGCAAAGGCAGAAGGGAGCAAACACATGGACAAACACAGCAAAAGTTAGCTGGGTATCCTCTCTCAGGTTACTCTTCATGAGATACACAGTTCTGCCCTGAATTCTCATCCACAAATCACCTTCAACTCTATCTCACAGCTCACATCAAATAGGGGGGCTTTGGGGTCTTTTTTTGTACACAATTGTATTCCAGCACATTGTCCAAGGTTTCCAGCAGTGAATATTCATTCACATGAAAACAAATCTTTGCTTTGCTCAAGGTTGTGAACAACCTCACTTGTGACATTTACATCTATTGATCTGCCTGTTTTGTGAATACTCCCTTACAATATGTTGATCAAAATAATAAATTAATATTTCATTGCATTAGAAGATCTGCACTTTTCATCTCGAAGTCAAAATGACTTTGTTTTTAACTCATACAAATAATCACCCTTTGATACTTTTTTTGGCTTCTCTATATTGTGGAATTTTTAAATTGGTACATTTTCAAGGCTCAAGAAGTCAGTAATTAAATTTGGTGATAAATGGAAAGTTGCTGGCAGACACTGCTACCTCCCCTTGTCTAAAAAGTTAATTTTGAGAACTATCTTTATTCAATAGACTGCTAGCCAGAGATCTGTGCATCAGCAAGAGTTAATAAGCTGCATTTCTGCTGTTGAAAAGATACCTATCCAGTAGCATCCAAATCTGAGCACAAAGGATGGCCATGAGTGCAGTCCAAGGTGCATAACAAAACAGTCTGGTGATAATGGCAAATAAAAAGTCAGTCTTATCATGTTATCAATCAGGGATGTTTTTACAAGCAATGAGATCCCCTCTCCAAAGCAAAGAAATAAAAATTATAGACTTGCCTTTAAATTTGTAACAAATTACCACTTTGACTCAAGGTTAAAATTCCATGTTTTATCTTGTACTTGTCAGTAAAGCCATTATCTGTGCAATTAAGATGGTTTATCTGATTAACAGAAATTCTCTAAACTGCAGTTAATCATTTCTGTAAGGTGAATAGCAATTGACTTACTAGAAAATCACCTGGCTTAGTTATCAGTTCTTAAATATCCACAGAGCTGCCATTACCACAGTATTTGACACCTTCTTTAATCACATAATAAAGGCTTGCCACCTTCATAGATCACTTTCATTTTATAGATGGGAGGGCAGAGACACAGACTGATGTTCAGAAGACTTTTCTGCCACCATTTAGCACTCAAGGATAAAACACTGGAGAGACTATATTTACCAGCATGTATAAAAATGCAGAATCAGGTGCTGGGAAGCCAACAGCTGGAAACACACTCTGTGCTTAGAGTCAACAGCCACAAAGTAAAACAATCAAGAGGTGTAGAAGAATATTCAGAGGCATGCTTTAATTTTTAACTCCTGAGTGGAGGGGAGGAATAAATGGAGTTTTAAGACCGGCAGTTTCAGATGAACACTTGTTCAGGGATCTGTTGGAACACTGTGTGAAGGACAACTCAAACACACAGTGCCTCAGTGAGGGAAAATTGCAAAAGCATCGAGCCATGGCTGTTATTTCAAGGTGGCAGAGAACTCCTCATGGATGTCTGTAACAAACAGTTGAAATAGAGATTTTGGAGTTTACTTAAAATAACATTATGAATTGAGCATTTAAAGTATCGTCTGTGGAACTCTGAGGTGAAGTTTAACCTTTTTACTTAAGAAACCCCTGCCATGGTACAGAGGGCATAGGAAAATGCAAATTTCTAAGGTTTCTTGCATAGAAAACAATACCAAAAGGAGATCAAGAGATACAAAAAGCCCAGATAAAGAAACCCCTCTGTCTCCAAGCTCATTAAGACCACGGAGTACCCAGATAAAGACCGAGGAACCAAAAAGCGCATGCGAGAGGAGAAAAGGTTCAAAAGTTCAGCCATGAGGAAGACCACAAATCTTCGGCCTCAGAGACCACCAGGGACCCCCGTGCAACCACCACAGCCAACAAGGCATACCCAGAAGGGCGTGGATCTGATTAGCATACGAGGCGAGGACAGGCGGGGCCAGGGGTTGAATATGCACGGAAAAGTTGCGCAATGTATTGCACATGGAATACCTTTGTGAATAAAGCTGTGGGACAGCCCGGGGCTCGGGGCACAAGTCCTTATGAGAGCTATCTCGCTTGTGCCGGGGCTCCAATACATACCCACTGCATAACTAAACTGAGTTGTGGAGTCTGTTTATTCTCCGCATTGCTTCACAGTCAGCTCACCCCGAGCTGCTGACACTGCTGCCAGAGCTGCAGGAGCACCCTGCCACAAATGCTTTTTAAAGCATTTTAATGCTTTTTGCATATTAATGTCCAGTATGGCAGAGCAAACACATGATTATGGACATGCCAGAGAGTTACTGTCAGAGCAGTAAGTCTGCAAAAAGCATTAAATTCACCCAGGAAAATAAAACCTTCTCAAAATGCAAGGGATGCAGGCAGAATGAGGAAGAGAGCCTGTGACAGAATCCCTACTTGCCACCACAGAGCCAAGAACTTCACAGCAGAAGCTAAAAATTTAATTTTAAATCCAGTCAGTCTTCATGTTCCTGATTTTTTTAATCTTCTTTTTCAAAATGCTTTTATTATAGGTGTGACAAATTTCAGAGAGACTCTTCAATATTTTTTTCCAAAAAATGTTCTAGTGTAAAAAACCAGTAACACAGCAAGCCTTTATTTTCTGTTATTCTGCATCATTGAAACAGGATTAATTTGGGTATTCAGGTCTGATATAATTTAAGTTAGGAGGTTTTTTTAACACACCAAAACTTTAATGTTCCTGTCAAAGTAGATTTTGGGTTAAATTTAGAAATATTAAACTTACATTTATTTAGAATTCTCCTTTGGTAGGGTTCTTCATCTTCATCTGAAATCCCATAGTAACTTAAAAATGCAAAATATAGACGTTTTAAAGAGTATATATGTTTAGAGAGGAAATTAAATAAATTTTTATTCATTGCTAAATCATTTATCAAGTTTTTGAGTTGTCAAAGACAAGACTTACTCTCAAAACATCCACATGTTAGCTCACACTGTTTTTCAAACATTTGTAAGGCTAGCTGGCCTCTGTATTTCCACTCCAGGGGCAGGTGAAAGTGTGCCAAATAGCAAAAAAAAGCTAAAAAAACCCAGAAAATAAGGTTATAGAACTGTGGAAACATCAGTTCTAATAGATCTTGGCCCTTGAATATGCTTTGAGAAGCTCCATTCCTTCCACTCCTGCAGTACTACACTGCTAAGGCTGAGCATGGAGCAGCAACTTCCTGCAAAAAGGAAATACCCTAAGGAGGGCAGGGGCACTTTACTGATGCAATACTTACATTAATAGTAACTTTTTAAAAATTTAGTTAGTGTTACTTCTGTCTGAAAAGAATAAAACAGCCTCGGAACCAGGATTGACATAATAAACCAATGTGTAAATTTTCCAGCTCTGGGAGTAAATTGCATGCAGTGATTTATAAATATAAAACGAAATAATAAACTATGGGAGAATAAATAAAAGATGAATTACAAGACAGTACCTTCAGTCTTAACAAGAATATTATGTGTTTTCATACCAAACAGAGATATGAAATGTAATTATTTCCTTCTCTCAAGAGCAGCAAATAAAAGACTGCAGTTCATCTTTTTTCTCCAGGAGGACAGGAAAAAATACAACCCTTTCCATACTTGTTAGGAATGTTAACTGTGGAGAGAGACAACTTAAAAATAAAGTAACTTATAAATGAAAATAATAAGTGGCAACAGATTGCATTTGAAAGTTGAGAATTAATTTTTCAATTTCACGTATCGTTTAACCAGTGTCAGACAAAAAAAAATTACCTGATAAATAATATCTTCAGTGCAAAGCCACTGAGCTGCTGACCACAGGGGGATTGGCTTGGACATGAGTCAGAAATAGGGAAGAGACTTGCAGTTAAAAACCAAATTGAGGGTTAGGTAGAGGGGCAACTGTGTAACTCCTCTGTCTACACCTCTACTACAAGCACTACAGAGCTGTCTCAGAAACCCATTTGAAGTGGCCTCTGATACTTTGATTCATCTGTTTACTCCTGGAGAAAGTACAGCTCTATAAATGTAGCAAGTGCAAGCCACTGTGTATTTCTAATAAGCAAAGAATAAAACAAGTGGTTTTGAGGAGCAGCAGCAACAGCAGAATGGAATTAACCCAAGCAAGCACTGAACAGGCACATGATGGGATTTCTTCCAAACACCCTTCCAACAGTATTTGTGGTTTGGGGAGGGAAACTGGGAAGAAAGACAAGCACAGGAACAAAATCCATCAGATTTTTGTTTGCTTGCTTTTTCAATCACTGATTACCTGCATTCAGGCTATTGACAACCTTTTTTGGCAACCACTTCAGACACACTTATCTCCACCCAGAAATGGTCATGGCTGGGACATCATTTCAATCCTTGTGTCCTGCAAAACATCAACTGGGCTATTCTGCTTGATTACAGCAAACTGTAAAGATGCAGCAGGGCATCCAAAAGCTTTATCAACTGCAGCTGATCTTCCCTGGCTGCTGACACTTCTGAATTACAGAGCATATCTAGATATTGATGAAGCCCTTTCTTCCATAGGAGAGGCCTCTGTTCTTACGATTATTTAAGTTAAAAGGAATTCTAAGCAGTTAGAATTGCATCTCAAATGTACCTTAAATTAAAGGGTATACTTATATTTTGACCTTACATATTATGCCAAAAGGTACTGCAATGCACACATTTATTAAAATGATACATCAAAAAGTTGGAGATAAAAATGTTTTAAAATTATATAACTGCCCATCTTTAAGAGATGCTAAAGCCTAAAGCTGAACTAAAAATAACAATAATGCAGCCTAGATGCAGGTTTAAAAAAAAAAAAAAGATAATTGCCTATAAAGAAGAAATTAATTAGAGATGTGGCAGAATCTTCACCCCCTGCAAACTTTCAGAAGTTTAATGGCCCTGTGAAAAGGAGTGACTCTCCCAAATGGCAGGATGCCTGTAGGAAAGGTGACTGCAAGAAGCTCAAGGTAAAGCAGAAGCAGACCTGGAAGACATTTTATATTCTGAATCATTTGGCTGCAGCCTTGCCTGGCTCCTTGCCCACACCACAGGCAATAAAGGAACCAAGACAAAGCAGTGCTAAAACCAGTCTGGCAGTTGGGGAGGCAGAGATCCAGCAGCAGACAGACAGCAGGGATGGGGACAGCTCAGCAGACACAGCAAAGCAGAGACACAGAGCTTTACACAAGCACATCATGGTTAACAGTATGGAGCACACAGATTTTTATGGGTGCACTGGAATTCTGTCCCCTATAAACAGAATCCATTTTTGAATCCAGAAAATCAAACACACACAACAAAAACAGAAAACCAAAATCCAGTCATGCAAACACCTTGCAGTTAAGACTGGATTTTACTATGGTTTTTGTAGGCTTAAAGATCTTTAGGAAAGATTTTCAGAACCCAGACTGTGTAAATAACAGCTCTGCCCATCTACCTGAACACCACCTTCATATATCTTGCTCATACTCAGAACACCATTCACATTCCCTAAACAAATGTTTTTAAGTGCTTTAAGGGAAAAATACCTTTTGAATGTACACACTTACTAGTTTTACATGCTTAGTATTGCTTATTAAAACATACTGCTTCATGTTTTTCCTGAGTTGGAACAGACCTACAGGAATCATTTAGTCCAGCTTCTGTCCCTGCATGAAACAGCCCCAAGAATTTCACCATATGTCTGAGATAATTGTCCAAAACCACTTCTTGAGCTCAGGCTTGGTGCTGTTCCCTGGTGAGCCTGTTCCAGTTCCCAACCACCCTCTGGTGGAAAACCATATCCAACCATGACCCAACATTTTAGTTATCACCCTATGAGAGAGAAGGTTTTGTACAGTTTTTACTCAATCATGTTAAAGTACAGCTACTTTAAAAAACCCAACAATCTACATGGTAGCTTCCGTTTCTCTAAAAACTTTGTTAATGCATGTAAGTCAGTCACCACCTTGCAGGCTGAAAAGCATTTTGCAGGAACACAGCCATTCAAACACTGCAGATCTGATGCTATTCTATCATAAGTCACAGGAATAGTTTTGCATTTGATTTAACACATTCTTGGAGAAGTTGTGCTCCTCACTGCCTTCTGTCCAAACATTTACTCCTACTCGTACTGCCCTTCTGCACTGGCACAAACAGCTCCTGTAAGGAAACTGTGTAGGAAAAAAAAGCAAAAAGCCCTGCAAAGAACTGTGTTGAAGTTTTCTCCAATCACACAGTACAAAAAGTAAGGTCTGGCAACCTTACTGAAAAGCAGAAGAGCAGCAGGACTGTCTCAGGCACCTTCCACCCTGCCGTGTGCTGTGGTACTGAACTGGAAATCCCAGTTCTGTGTACATCAGAAATCTTTCAGTAAATAACAATCTCTTCTTAGGTGCAGTGACAGCCACACTTCAGCCCACAGACAGGCTGTGCCAAAATAGTCAGAAAAGACACGAATTCAACTCATTTACGCTCAATTTGCTGCCTCTAGAGGCATTGTGAGACATCAGCTCTGTTTTAACAAAGCCCTTTAGATTCTATACCAGAGATAAATCCCCTATATCTTAAAAATTGGTTAAAATAACTGAAGGCAGCTCTGCACTGAACTTACACAAAATGTAGAACACCAGTATGTGCAAAATTCAGAGTTCATTAACTTAATCTAACCACATGAAGAAATTTTTATTCTGCCCATTATTATTGGAATAGGCCATTAAATCAAATTCAAATACAGAATCTGGGCGAACAAATATTATGGCAACTCTGATGAAACAAAGCTTTCCCAATGAAGTGTTAAATGGCAGCTTTGCTCTAAGTGAAACTGCTTTCTTAATCTTCCTTGAGATTTTAACTTCACTTGCCTGTTGAAAAAGGAACACAAGGGGCATTACGTGTCCCACTGGCCTCTCCTGCAGGTCTCTAAGGAGTGCTTAACACAAACAGTAATTTATGGTATTACACTCTTGGACTACAAGTACCTCAAATTCCACTTCAGGGTATTAGGCCCACTGCTGTTTAAATTATGTGTAAACTAGCTGAATCATGACCCTCCACTGGAAAAGTCTGCCTTATAGATCATGTCCTTAGGGAGTTGAATGCTGTAATGACAACTTACCACTGAGCTAATCAAGGATCAGAAAACAAAGTTACAATTAACTAAAGCAGAGGCACTGCAAAAACAAATCAATAGTGCTACCCAGCTGAACCAGGTCACCCATGCCAGAACCCCCTACTATTTGCTACTGCAGTATATGATTCCTAGAGCAAAAATAAACTCTAATCCTCTGCAAAATCACAGAGTTATTGAAAGATGCCTTTTTACTCCACTATAGTGAAGTCAGAACTTGTTTGCTATTTTGGAGTTTTTAGATCCCATCACTGGTCAACACCTGATTTTGAAAATGTCAGTGATTAACCCTGGCCCTAAAGGTCTCTGTAGTGATGGTCTGTGCATTTTTATGTAATTTCTGCTCCTAACCTTACAATGATACATGGTTCATTCACTCAATAAGTGATGGACACCAGAAGTACATACACCTTTAAAAGCCCAAGGACTCAATTTTTTAAAAATAAAGCCTTTATTCATAAATGCCAGATTTGTCTTCAAAATCCAAAATTCCACACACTACATAAGCCTGCTGCAAATCAGCGAAAGAATTTGTATCTAAGAATATTATACAAATCTGTTTCAAATAGGTCTATATTTACAAAATGATTCTGTGCTTTGGACTGGCAATGAGTCCCATCAACAACAGTTTCTGCAAATGGGTCTGGCTTTGTCCCTCTCTGTGGAAAGACAGACCCATCTGGAAGTCCTGAGTGCAGAGCTAAAAGGTGAATCCAGAACATCCACGGGAGAGATTTGGAGTTGCTGTTGTCAGAAAGAATGAACAACCAAGTCATAAACATACACACTGACTTCCTGAAAACCAGGAGTAACTGAAACCGTTCTACAAGATAATGCCACAGCAATAATCCAAAATCCAAGGAACTTATACTTGCATTCACAGCCTCAGCCAACTTCAGCTCTGCACTTTCTCAGAGGTACTTCAATGAATTTGGGGATTTACAATCAAATTAATCATTTGCTCTAGAGCACATTGCAGCAACTGAAAAAAACCAGCCAAGAGAAAGGTTTTGTTAACCACAGATTGCCAAACAAATACTTTTGCTTGTCCCTACTACAGATCAATAAAAGTTTGATACATTGTTTTAGCTCACCTACCTTTCACAAAGCTAAACAAACTTTCAGTTTTTCAGAGGCTCCTAGTTCCCTACCCGTGCTTAAAAATCATTTAAAGCATTTAATGTTTTTCCCAAGTCTATTACAATCACTTTTATAAATAAGCTCCTATACACCATAGTGCTGTAGAACCCAAATTTTGCCTTTTTTTTCCCCCCCAGTAAATCAATGGAAACTCACCGCTGCTGCCTTTCCTTTATCTAGGCAAGCCTTTCTCTCTAGACTACAGAGAAGTGAAGCAAGGAGACTGCAGCTCCAGTGGGCTGCAGCAGGGTCTGCAGTCTAAGCACTGAGTTATCAGCTGTGGACAAGGGAGGGATATAAAAAAGGGAAAAAAAAAAAAAGGAAAAGCCAGTTTGTAAGTATCATGCCTGCAAGCATTATTCTCTCATTCAGCAGGAGGGTTACTGAAACACAGATGCTTGGACTGGGAGGGCTTTGGGTCAACAGTTCAGTTCTGATGTACACTCAGTGGGGCTAGCATGAGGGGTTCTGTTTAATAGGGGAAACAAACATGAGCATCTCTCAAACCCCCAAAGTTTATAAGCCTTTGACTGTCTTACAGGCACTTTATATGGAAAAGAAAACCAAAAATCCAACTTGAGTCATTCACTCCAGTATCAGAAATCTTCCTATACTCAACCATAAAAAAATATTTGCTTAATCCTTTTGTGCAAAACACTGCACAGCAACAATTTCACCAGCTTACCCTTCTGCATTCCAATTTCTTGCCAAGGTACAGAGCAGACACTAATTCTCATGTGGAATAGATCACTCATTTGCCAACATCTTTGAATCTTTGTTACTGCTGCTTTTTAGTTTTGGATGTAGCAGAATAAAAAGAAGCAATGACAGATATAAGTTCTGAGCTAGAGTATTATCAAAGCACAGTAATTGTTTTCTCATTTTAAGAAATGTAATGCCAAGAGCTCAATGGAAATATATTTCATGTAATTTAATACAGTTCTGCTGGAAAGGTGTAAATTAAACTAAAATGCTGTGAGCAATAGATCTGTAGTTTCAAACAGGAATTCTGATACATATATTTCACCATAATTTCCTCATTCTCATCTGCCCTACACCAACAAAAAAACCACTTAACACATGGAGCAGTAGCGTGACCACTTTTTAAATTAATTCCTCTAAATATGAGTGCACAAGACATGCAGAATTAGACAAGAACTCCTGGTCCTTTAAGGAAAAACTGATTGGCAGTTTCATAACTATTAAAACAGAAAAATAAAGAGAATACTGCACTCCCACTGCTTGTAGGAAATGTGTCTGTAGAAATGGTGCCATATCTTGTTTCAGCATAAGGAAGTTCAATCCCCTCTAGTGTAGAACTGAGGATTTGAAAATATGCCCTTTACTGAATGTTTGAATAAGCCAGCCTAGTTTGAATCTTGATATTTTCGTTGATTCAGTCTGAGCTATTTAGTTATACTATTTCCTTCAATCCTCTTGGATCTCTTAACTTTCAAGAATTGAGACATCAAGACCTAGAATTTTACCTAATCATCAAGGGAATATTATTTCCCTGATCCATTAAATGAATAAATGACTTTACATTCTCTGTATATTCCTTTCATTGATTTACCTTCTGCTGCCTTAGTGTAAAAACCATCTTTGTGAAGATTATTAATTCCTGCTATTTATTTTCCTTCATTTCTTGTTTCTCTACTTCATTCCTCTTCCCCTGACATGGCTGCTTGTTTTCCCCTTCACTTTAAGGAAAACAACAGAACCTTATATGATGCAGTCCTTCATCACCTTGTACCATTTTCTCTATTAATTGCCACAGGGGTTCTCTTCATTACTTCTCAACTGAGTTTCACCAAAATCAATCCAATTAATTATGTTTTTCCTTTTTCCTGTATCATTAGTCAAGATGGCAAGCAAAGCCAGGTGACACCAATGCCTCTGACACATTATTTAACAATTTCCTGCAGTTTAATATACCTTTTTTTTTCTTTTTTTGCAGTCAGTTGTTACCAAGAAGACAAAGCTCTTGCATGATTTCAAAATCATTTTTAACCACAAATTGGGAAAGCACAAATATCCAAGGCTTTTCAGCAACAGCACAGAGCCCACCAATAATAATTACAACCTGATACCTACTCAGTATAATGAATGAACAGGTGATAAATTTTATACCCAATTTCTTATCAAACATGTAATTCTTACCAGTAGATCACCTTTTCATCTTCATAGAAGCACAAGAAGAAACAGTAAAAAAACAGATTACAAACTTGATATTACATTATAGTCTGAACTATAATTTTATTTTATTTTTGTCATCTTTAAGACTTTATCATCACACATGCACTTGATATCTATGAAAGGGAAATTCTGGTTTTCATTGTGGTCGCAATTCAGTAAGAAAGTAAAGATCATAGTAAGCTTTAATCTCTGAAGCCCCATGATCAAATATTACTCAAATCTAGACCTATATTCTTACCTAAAGTTTATCTGAGGCAAAGGCACTTTTTGTTGATTCAAGAAGCAAAAGACCAAAGGCAAAAAGGCTTCAGGACATTGCACCAGGTGCTTAATTATCCTGTTTATGCTACCAGGGACAAAAGTCAGAACTACCAACCACAATTTACTATCTTTGAATCCTAATACCCCAAATAATTTCACCTAGCAAGTTGCTGATAGTCTCAGTTATCCAGGCACTTGCCTCACCAATCCAGTGGTCAAGACCCCAAATGCATAACTAATGATACAGTTTGCTATTAGAACATAAACCAAGTGCTGAAACATCAGAAAGCTTCTATAGCAGGCTGTACACTGCCCCATAATGTTGTAATTTCACTGCCTTGTTATTCAGTTATTCACTGCCAAACAAAATTTGTCAGTTTTAGTAATTATAAAATACATCATGCTCACCTATTTCACTTGCTTCTATCATGCCTTCATTGGGATACCAAGATCATAAATGCTGAAGGTCATTTGTCTAAGAGAATGTGTTCTGGAGCTACAAAATGCTTTTTCCCTTGATCTGATGTGAGATGTATCCTGTACCATTTCATCATCCTGACAGTACTGAATTCAGCACACCAATGCTGCACTTACACTCTGATACTCTGATCACTCAAATTTTTCTACTAAAAAGTGTGCAAAAGGCAGAAGAGTGGCAATTTTGGCTTTTTCACCAATGTACTTTTGTTTCTAAGATATATCTGTACTTTTTAAGAGTTTTCTATTCCAGGCAGAAGATAAAACCATTAACTATTCCACACAATGACTTTGTGACTCGAGACTGTACAGCTGAGCACCTCCTGTTCCCCTGAAGACAGCAGAAGCTCCAAATTCTCAGGCTCCCGCTCTGCAAATCTGGGTTTTAAAGACAGCATCCACTCTAACATTTTCTTGTCAACTGACACAGGATCTGACCCAGAAGACAAGACTGAAACACATATTTAAGGGTCATTCACGCCTAGATTGACACCTCACTCATAAGATTCAAATGCTGTTTAATTAAAAAAAAAGTGTAAACACTTTTGGCCCTCCCATGGTGTTTTTTTTTTTTTTTTTTTTGTTTTTTTTTTTTTTTTTTTTTTTTTTTTTTTTTTTTCTTTGTTTTTTTTTTTTTGTTTTTTTTTTTTTTTTGTTTGGTGGTTTTTTTTTTTTCTTTTTTTTTTGTTTTTGTTTTTGTTTTGTTTTGGTGGTTTTTNGGGGTCATAGAACACTTTGGAAGGCAACACTCATTAATGCAGTGTTCAAGGTTTGCTCAAAAGGAGCAGTGGAACAGGGATTACACTGACTCAAATGGCTCTACTCCTTTTTTTTTTTTTTGCTTATTTGCTGTTCACCCCATAGTACCTGAAGCTGTTGACACAGCTGCCTGCCAGCAAAATTTATTTAGAAACTGCTTCATATTGTACTGTTCACAGTCACTGTAACCAATATTTCAGGAATTATATTTATAGAGCAGCTGTCAGCAAAAGGACTTGGATGTGCAGCAGAAAGTTACGGCAATTCACTCTTTATATTCAAGGCACAGACATTGCAGAAACTACACACAGAGAGGTTCTTCAACAGAATTATCAGAGAAAGACATGAAATTACCTTGGCTGTGTTTTGTTCTCATACAGTTGCCAAAAATCTGTCTTTATCCAAACGAGCATTTTCTCACTTATAACAATCCAAAGCAATCCTGCACAGGTTCAGTAATACCCACATCATAAAATAGCACGTAAGAAACTCAGCTTTCAGAATACATTTCAACCTGTACAAGTCTCAGGATGCAGTATAACTTCTTCCTAAATATTCCATTTTTCCTCATCCTTAAAGAGAGGGAGGATGCTTCTTTATAATTATAGCTTAATAGAAGCTATGCCAGTTTTAGAAGACAACAAGCAGCAATTACTGAAGGCTATAAAATCTGTGAGGTACAGGATGGTTGACATCATCTCAGAGCAAAATGTTCCAACTCATTTCAACTTGTCTTTTTGAAAATTCCAGATAAATAACCACACTTGTCCTAGTGGACTTATATAGCACACCTGGGGGATATACACTTACCTTGGATTATGCCATTTAAAAAAAAATTAATTCCAAATCTTTAATCCATAGGAAAGTTTTCACAGTCTCCCACAGCCACAGCTAAGCCAGCAGTCTTTCCTAAACTCCCCTTTCCAAATTTGTTTAGCCCATCTCTATCTTCTTCAGTTCATAGATGAATTCCCTATTGAAATCTCACAGAATTTTAATGTGATTAATCTCCTCTTTGTTCCGCAAAGTATTTAACCTTCTTCTTTTGCAAGGTCATAAAAATAATTGTTATAAATACTCTGGTTCAACAGACCTAAGAGACCCTGCTTTTTTACAGATGAGAAAAAAAGTCTTGTATGTCTCAGGAATGTGGTATCTATGGATTTCACATTACAACTGGATTTACTCACATACCCACAGAGTAATGCTGACAACACAGTTTCAAAAAAAAATCATATCTGCGGTGTTATGTGAAATGATCCTGGAAAATTTATAATAAAGGTAATATGTAAAGGCCTACAGTAAATTCTGCAGTGGGTCATAGAGAGAAAGCAAAGCTGTACTCAAAGGAATTAAACCACCCTGCAATATAAATGTTAGAGTAGTCCCATAAAACAATGAGCGACAGCAGATTATGGAAGGAAGCAGCCAGAACATGAATTAGATATCAGAACCTGTATCCAAGTTGAAAAGAAACCTCATGACAAGTCTGAGGATTGTCTAAACAACCTGTTGCCCACACAGGCTTTAAATACTGGATGCAACGTAGTGGTAAGAGCTTTCAATGAAATAAAAGGGAGTAGACCAACTGGTATTAAAAAAAAAAAAATCAAAATCCACTAAACCAAACTATTTTCTTAGGGTTAATTGAGGGAGCAGGAAGTTAGAGTGCTTCTCAAGGGAAACCAGCGATGACTTTTTACAGTTCAAAACCGCATTGTCCTCTATAAAAAGAAAAGACTAAGGAGGAAAGGAAACAAAGTTCCCAAATTCAACATAGTAATTTCTCACACTTTAGGTAACAAAGTATTTGCAAAGCTGAGACTAAAGATGCAGTCACTCTTACGCAGGGAAGAAACATGCAAGTAGAATTTTGCTTAATTTTTGTCTCTTCTTCTGCATGAGAGACATTTCCACCAGGGGCATTCTGAAGGTCTCTAGGACTAGAGAAACAAGCAATACCCCAGGATGCTACCACTCCATTTTATTCCTACAGTTACACACACTCTGGTTTGCCTCCCCAGGTATTCAGGCAGTGCATTGCCACTGGCAAGTCAGCAGCTACAGGACTCCAGAGATCATTCCTTTGTACTCCCCTACTGACACTGGGAAGGAGCACAGGGCACTTTACTCAGCTTGCAAAAGTCACTGACTAATGTGAATTACTCTGCTCAGCACAGACAGGTCAGCTCTGTGTGACTCTGATGAGCCTCCACTGCTGTGACCAGGGTTGAATTAACTGCCACAATGAACAAAACACTCAGTGAACCCATCTTATTTTCAAACAATACATTTCATATTTTGTTTTTCTTGGTAATATCATTACATTTTTTCTGCTCTTTCTACTCTTATTCTCACTACAAAACAACAATGTAGATAAATTATATTTGTCTGCAAGAGTGCTGGACAATAGAATTTTTCATAAAAACATGAAAGAACAACAAAGCATAAAATTCAGACTTGAGAGTTAAGATAAAGGTTGGATGGTTCTTATTTGACCATTACATGTCATCTGTGCCTGAGACACAAAGAATGGAGAGGGTATGAGCATATCAAGCTTCATAAATAAGCAAAACACTCCTGGAAATATTGGAAAGAGACTCAAAGGAGTTTTCACCTATTGGTAGTTGGTATTTAATTCAAAGTGTAAACTAAATAGGGAAACTGACAGAAACTGGATTATGTTCAGCTGTATGATATGTACAAATACAAATCTTTCATTACTATTCCTCAGTTATTAATCTTCTCAAAAATGTTTACAAGGAAATGAATCAAACAAGAACTCCATAGAGTTCTGCCATGACAACCAACACACAGCTCCTGGCCTTACAATGGATACCAAGCCTGGAGCTCTAATAAATTATCCAAAAAATGATCACACAAGTTCTCCCTCCACAGCCAGTCTCTGCACACATACAGAGCCCTCATTCTCATGTAAACCAATCTGCAGATATTCATCTACTTGAGACAGTTGTTTACAAACAACGGCAAAAGCTTGTCTCAGTGCATTTTATTGGGTATTACAAAAGATGCCACAAAACCAAGAAAAATTCCCTGACCAGCTAATATTTATATTCTGCTAGAAAACAGCAGGATGAGAAATCTTAAGATGTCTATGGTATCAGTAAAAGAAAAAAAAAAAAAAAAACCAAAACAAAATCTCAGCCTGTTGGAACATTTTAATCCATGAGAAGGTTTCAAAAAAGCTTTTTTGATCTATGCCCACCCACATGCCAGCTCCAAAACATCTATGAGATGAAATAATTTCAAGCAGATCATGACAGCCTTGTGAGATTGAAAGAACAGTGATAAATCTGCACCAACACATCACTCTAAAAAATGCACAAGGCAGTGAATTATTTTCTCTTATGTCTTTAGGAATGGATTATGTGCACATGCAAACACACATTCCTGTGTGTATACATGCAGAGTGCACCAATACACAATTTCTCTGCATTGTGTACTTCACTCTGGATCTTAGCAGTACTGTGTATCCAGAAGAGCCACAAAAGCCAGCAAGCAATCTTTCCTTCAGCCAGTCTATTCCCTGACTCTAAGCTGGAGAGGGACTGAGACAGGGGGAACAATGCAGGCTCAGAAGCAGTTGTTATGCAGTCAAGAAACAAAGACTTCTCAACTTAGAAGTTGGAACTCCTTCCTCTGTACAGTTTATAATGTAATTATAGTATTGCTTGCAGCTCCAAATGACTCATGCAGGACCATTCTGGAAAAATACCTCTGTCTCCCAGAGCAGCTTTTCCCTCTAAAACTGTTGTGCACTGGGCTGAATTTATTCCCACAGGGCACCTCCTCACTGTAAGAAAACGTTTATGTTGTGACCCCGGGCACTGCAGGATTTACCATTTGGCAAGGATGGTTTCCTCACACAGCTGCTGTAGCCTGGCAAGTTCCTAGCACTGCCTGCGTTCCCCTGAAATGCTCCTCATGCACATGGACTGCAGAATTCATGCAGGCAGCTGAAGTCAGCCCAGAATGTGCCACACTCATCGTGCAAACAGTAGTCCCTGCAGCAGGAAACACCAGTGGTGCCATGAGAACACACTGCAAATCCATCCCTCTGACCAGGAAATGTGGTGTAGTGATAGCAAAGTCACATAAGTGTAAAACCAGGAATCAAACATTTTAGAGGAGCTGTTACATATTTAACAGGAAGCTTCATGAAACACCACTAACAGATTTCAGTTGGAGATGAAAATCACAAAAAAGCCCCAAACAACACTCTAGTTGTACTAAGAGAGATTTCTGTGTATTCCAGACATTATTTGCTACGTCAGTAAGTAGAGAAGACGATTATAAACATTGACTGAAGACACATGTAGAGCTGGAAATGGAGCTAGTGGAGACAGAGAATGTGAAGAAGTGATACAAACAATGCAGGAAGTGTGTGGGGACGGAACCTCAAGTACATGACTTCAGTAAATTGATTCCCTCCTACCCCACAAAGCATTGGGAAACATTCTTTTATATTTCGCAAAGGACAATTTTGTGCTTAGTATCTTAAGTAAACAAAGCTGAGAGTTAAGTGAGGACTATCCCAAAATTACCAGCTTGCCAAACTGACATGCAAATAGAAATACAAGGCTGTGGTTAGACTCAACTCACACACTAATTATTCACTCCTCTATGGTTTTCAGGCTTTACTGGAGCCCAAATCCCTGTACATAAATTACAACTGTTTTAAAACAGCCAACACAAGCCTCATTATGTATGCTAACTTCTTTTTGATTGGATTCCAAACATCTGCACACTGGGGGCAATCCTATGTCCAACCTCACAGCCCCCCAACTAAAAACATATTTCAAGGCATCACAAAGACTAAGCCTGAGCATTTCAGGGAGCCTGCCACCTGCTTGCCTTGAGCTGATTTAAGGAAGCATAGCCTTTTTTTCCTCCTGTTTAGATAGCAATTTTGATTTAAACATTCTGACAGGTTACTAATTCGGGGCCAGTTTTAAAGAAAAGCATTGTTTTTATCTGGTGATAAAAGTTTGATTATGTTTGTGATTTATAAGAAATTATTTTAAAAGGGCCAGGTTGCAGATGACAGTCTGCCTACATCCTACAGCCCACAGCTGCATAAAACAGAGTAATTTCAGCATCACAGCCTTTGAAACACGATTAATGGTGATTTCATCTTTCCACAAACGGTATAAAAAAAAACCAAAACTGCTATGCCTGGAAAATAAATTTGCCAACAAAAATACTGTAGCCTAAATAATTTTCTAAAAGGACATGTTACTTCCCAATAATAAAATACACTTGCTCTATATCCAGACAGAGAGTAGTAAGCAAATGCATTTAACATCAAAATATAATTTTGTTTAACTCTTCAGTCCTGGGTTTATTTAGGAAAAGAACCCAAACAATTTGAAGTTTTCCAATCAGTAAATAAAAGATTAGGATCTCTAAATCGTACATAACCCCAGCTAACTGGTATCTCTTACCACACCACTGATAGTGAACACACTGATATAGGGTTGCATTTGGTGCAGCTGATAGTGCCATCACCTCATATGAGAAGATGCACTCAGTCCAGAAATCATCCCAAGGATAAAATCTATCTCTAATGATGCATTAGATGCTGCTACTTTAATTGGTGCTGCTATCAAAACTCATGAATAAAAGTGATGCCAACACTCAGTCATGATTATTGATCAAAAATGCCTTATTAAAACTGGAGAATTTTGCACATTGACACTCAACCAACTGCAAAGGATTGGCAGGGTTCAGAGATGAGCCCCTGCCATCTGCACATGAATATGTATCAAGGGTTCATTTGATGAGTAACAACTACAACAACCATAAAGAACATCATGTAAAGAACGACTAAGGGAGTTATTTCAGCCTACAGGATTCCTGTTTGAGATACAGAAACACCTTCAGAATATGCAGACACTCCAGCAGCACATCACGTCTAATCAAGCCTTGGAACAAATAAAAATCAAATCAGGACAGACAGGCTGAGACAAGCAGTTGCCAACATGAAAGACTAACAATGGTGCATGTGTAAAGGTAAAAAAACCATCCAAAGTTGTCATCTGATCTATTATCTTTCCCTAAAACCTGAATTTACATGATTCAAACTGGAGAATGATTCTCTCTTAGTAATTTGAGATCATATAGTGAAGGCTGGTACCATGTATTCCTCATGGAAAGCCTTCACCTGAGCTTTCAGACTGTCTCACATAAAGTTCTTCCCATGGCCAAGTCTCTGCTGCACTGTAACACTGCATCCCTTCAGATTTTCCTGAAACACCAGGTTTATTTCACTACAGTTGAAAACACTGTTGGTTATATTACTTTTGCCATCCTGTAAGGGTCTAAAGCACACCTTTGCACAGCTCTTCAGTCACAGCCTAAATTTCCCTAATACTTTAGAGTACCTCAGTTGAGATTGGAATCACATAGGACCTCTCTCTCACAGCTCTGAACAGCTCCTGTGGATCAAGGCACAGGGGACAGCATCTAAATTCTCAACCTCTATTATATTATTCCATGTTATGACCATGTAATAACACAAAATTGATAGGTAAGAGAAGGAAAAAAATATTCCACAAATAACTAAGTGGAGTCACAAAGAAAACAAAACTCCAGTAAACAGGGACCAAAAGCATCAGGGGTCTAATATATAATAAATTACTCTGGAAAAACAATGGTATTTTCTCTTCAATGATCATGGCTTTTAAAAACTCTCAGTTGCTCTCTCTTGGCTCCACTTCATCCACAGGACAGAGTATTATTATATATCTTTGGCTCTATCCTCACTGCCCTTAATTACAGACATGGTGCACCCAACCAAGAGCAGGACATGAACCACAACTGCCCTTGCAGATGGAAGCAATGCCAGAAATGAGGGTCATGGGCTTCACTTCAAATCTCAGGGTTATGCCAATACCACAAAAGGGAACTTGATCCCCATCTTAAGGAATATTGCCTTGGTCAAGGCATGAATGAGTAAGAGTTTAGAAGCACCACCCAGCCTCATCCTGGGTAATTCATCCTGCTTTTCAGGAATAATCCAGGAAAGAGAAAAACAAAAGTGCAAAACTACAAGTTCCACAGCACAACACATGGAACACTGGAGCTGCAACATTTCTGGCATCCATGGCAATTTCTCAAATTGCCCTGACCATAGAGACATTCTCCTTTAAGGAAAGCCCTAGTTGCCATTAGACACTGGTGGTGAATAACAAGTTACCTGACAAACAAGGTAAACACCTTCTGTTTCAACTAAGAAACATTTCAGCATTCGTTTGAGGTAATATGTTAGAGGAGGTTATCTACAGAAATTGAAATTTCTATCCTGAGATATGTTTTAAATGTCAATAAGTATTGAGGAAGAGGCAATGGAGGCAATACAAGAAACAAGAGTGCCAAACTACAAACCTACGAGTTTCATCAATCACTAATGTACACTATACAGAAATAATGTGTGCTTCATTGCATATTTTAAACTAAAATAGAAGTATTTCATAGATACTAACATGGAATGGAAAAACCCTTTTACAAAGAATGTAAAACAATTATTGTTTTAGAAGTATTTTGGATGGGTTTCTCAACCATATCATCAGATAGAGATTTTAACAAGCATAATATATTTAAGGTGAGTAAGTTTAATTTTCATCTGAATTTTTAAAAAGTCTCTCAGATTTTTATTTGCCAAATACATTCCACCACAAGTGTTGTAATCAGTGGCCTAAAAGCCAGATATTCTCCAACGTTGTTTTGCAAATCACATTACATAAAGCAAAGATAAGCCTAAATCATAGTGAGAAAATACATTAGATTGATAAAAAACTTTTAGATAAGAGGCTCAAAAATTATCCCAGAGCCAAAGCTATTAGTAGGATTAAATTTAAACATCTCCCACAAACAGAAGTTTCAAGCAAAGCCAAGTCTAGATGCTACACAAAGGAAGCTCTATATAACATTCTTCCAACATTGCACACACTTAAGTAAGGATGCCATGAGCAGCCTGAGTGCAGATACTCAGCCATGCAGACTAAAGGACAGTTTCCCTAGATGCCATACATCACTCTTCCCCAAGGACTCCAAGAAACTTCCCCACTTTCCCAAGCAACCCCCATGGGTTCCCTATGAAGGAAGAGGCATCCTGTAGTTTTTATGTGTATCTGGGAGGCTGTTTTCAGATTCCACAATTAGAAGATTATGTAGATTACATAAAAATGCTTCTCTCCTCCTCTTTAACTCCACTGCAGTAATGACCTCTGAGAAAGCAGCACAGTTCTCCTGCTGCCACAGCTGCATTTCATATGGACATTCTCTAATTTTCAGCAAACCCACTTGCTCCAAAGGGAGCCATCCCCAGTCAGGCACAAGCAGTACACTTTATCTTTCTCCAGTTCCAAATGAATACCTAATGTATCCTGTTGAAACACAGTATTTGGCTTTGCCACAATTTAGATGCAGTGACCCCTGAAATGGCTGAACTGCTCTGTATTTTTCCATTTCAGATTAGAAGCAACCTAAACCTGCAGAGGACAGAGCAAACCTTTACATGTTCAAAACAGCCAGGAATAAAACCGGAATTCATACTTGTCATAGAGAGGAAAAACACAGATAGCATTTTTAAATATGTTGTAAGGTGATTGCATGTATTCACATAGTCCAACAGTAAACAGATGTTTCTCCATAGAAGCCTGGACTGCAAGTGCATGAAAAACCAAAAAATGCTGAAAGAATAACCTTCTCTTAGGGCACAATAATGACCACACAGTCACAGCCAAGAGAAATGCAGCCCAACTGCAAAAACATTAAGATATGTACACTTGGGGAAAAACCAGGATACGAGATACTTAGTAAAGACTAGCATAATATGGAATCAGCATTTTATAACAGTGAAGGCTTTGAAGAAGAAAACTTCAGAGTCCCATAGTACATTTTTAACTTGTTTTACTTACTTTGCTGGCTATTAAGTCACACTTCCCACAGTAGGGAAGAGGGCAGGCCAGCAGAGACAAAACTGCAAAAACTACAAAAGTCATACATAAACATTCATGAGACCAATCTGGGACTCTAAATAAAGCTCTCCTACCCTCATTTCACCAGGCTACTTTCTATAGTAAAACACTAATGTAGCTTTTAAAATTTTGAAGCAGAAACACCCACACCCAAGTCTGTTAGAGCCAAGATAACTTCCTAGAGAGCTCCTAACATAGAACCAGTCCTAAAAGCAAGGCTGCTAGGTGAACAAAGGAAAGACTCTGAAGTACCACAGCAAGGTGGAACTAGACATGGAAACCTCTCACCAGCTCATCAAAGCCTCTGCAGGTTATCAGCTTCCCTAAGTGAGAAATGCCCTGGATGTCATCTGAAATCATTTAAAAACACAGGTTTTAAGCTCCCCTGACAGGTAACTGGGGCATGGGAGGAAGATGAGAGAAGCCTTTCCCTCTAGCCAAGTATAATCTGAATCCCACTTCTAATGTACTGCAGCCCAAGAGATCATTTTTTCCTATTAACAACTCTCAAAGTGATCGACATATACATGTCAATAATCATTAAAAAGTATCTTAATTTGAAAACCACTTTTCATTTGGTGAATTTGTAGGATGACATGATTACAGCTTTACCAATTAGTGATTCCATGTCAAAATGGGTTTTCTACAAGTTTACCAGACTTGTAAACAGAACAGAATCCCAAGGACACCCTTGCATATCAAATCTATACCACTACCAAAAATAATCACAATAAAACAGGCTATTTGTTGTGCATGAAAACATAAACAAAACCAAACAGATTTATGTCAAGAAACATTGACTTTGCAATCCAATGAAAATACAAGGAGATGTGAGAACTCTTGCTGTGAACATTCAATTTCCATAAGTGCTACCAGTTAGATCAAGCATTGACTTATGCTGGAAAAGCTGGAATTACAGCATAAAGCTGTTCTGCATGGCAAGCTTCTGAAGGCAATCTTCCTGTATTATACACAAAGTTCTCTTTCACTACAGCCATTCTGAGCAGGGTTTTGAAGATCAAGGAGTTTTTAGTTAGCTCCTTTCTCCTACTGCCAATGTCATCCAACTGCTGCTCCCTTCCCATGGCTACTACAGCAACTGTGAAAAGAGGATGTGGCAATAACACAAACTCCCCAAATATTTCTTTGCAAGTGCCAGGAGTGCAACATCTAATCTTGGCATTTACAATAAATTCTTTTCCAAGCTTCCCTTTTTGGTAAGGTATTTGCTATCTAAGACTTCTAGATATCCCTGCTCACATCTCAAAAAACTTCTAAAACTGCTGCAAGCACATTTCTCTCCTCTCTCATTTTTGCAAAAATCTCCCTGTACAAACCAGAAAAACCCAAGTTTTGGAGTTTTTCTTGGAGCACCCATACTTTATCTTCTTTAGAGTGATAGAATTTTTGGAGCCTCATTTGAAGGATAACTGAATTGACCAAAAATGACAAGCCAAGTACTAAATAAATCAAATAAATTCCAAGGTTCCAAAAGTTAAGTCAGGTATGACTCGCTCAATTTTGTATCAGCAAATCCAGCAAATCCTATCTGAATTCAGATAGGTCCAGTTCAAACTTACATAAAATATGGGACACTAATAGGTATCAAAATGATTTCTAGCAACCATTTGTTTCAAAATTCCCACAAAATTTCTAAGTCAATTCTAAGATGCTGCATGCTTCCCCATGCATTCTCCTACAAAGACATGGTATGTATTTTACAAATCAAGTACAAACTGTTCATTTTTCATGGTGCATAGAACTGGAAAAATATATGACTGCTTTGATTTTTAATTAAAAGCTGAACAGCCACTACAATACCTCTGTTCCCTCAAAATTCATCTATTCACTAGATTTCCTACCCAATGGAATTACATTCAATTTGCATTATTGTGCTCAATTTCCTTCAGAAAAGTTCCTTCCTACATCAGCCTCTCATTTCTCTGCAAGCAACACACCATTTAACTATGTATGTAACTAGCAAAACTTCAGAGCTGCTTCCCCTGTTCTACATCAATGATTTAACAGGAACAAAAAAAGAAGTCATATTATGCTTTGGAATAAAAATGCAAATTTTTTTTCTCCCAAAGTTAGCACTATACAACATACAGCTAGGACCAGCTATAAACCAATAATTTCAATTGGTGAGCTGGAATGTTGAACAGATGTCCACTAACCCCTTAAGCAGTCAATTAAAATCTACCTGCCAAATCAAACAGCACTGATGTTTGGCAACTGTATCAATACCATTACAATAACAATTTCCCCTATATATTCAATATGTATGCACACAGACTTTCTAACTTGGACACTGAAAAAAGCTCATGGTTTTGCATGTTCCGAATTTTCAAGCACTCAAGAAGAGTCTGTACAAACCTGTAGGGGTAAAATATCCATCCACTTCCCTTAAGCACAAAATAAATGTTCTTTGATCCAAGTTGTCCTTGATTTACACGTCACTAAGAAAGTAATTCTGTGTGCTATTTCATTCTTACCTTCTTCTTCAATAAAGAATAAAGGAGAAAATGAGTCCACATACAGGACAGCACAAAGAGCATTAATCTGATTCTGCAAACTATTCTTAAAATTCCTAACTCTTGACATAGGTACACCCCACAGCAACTACAGCCTTTGTTGTCCAAGCCCTCCAGCACTTGAGTCCACTGCTCCTACTTAACTGCGGTGTGATGCTCTCCTAGAACTCCAAGCTGGTCTGGGCTAGAACTGAATTTGTCCTACAACAAGTTAGCAAAACCAATCCAGGGGTGGCTAAACCCAAAAGTTTCATCAAAGCATGTGTTATTTTAAGTCAGCTGAGAAAAGAGAATCCACTGTGAGTGATCCAGAAAAAGACAGAGCCTTTTTCCTGCCCACTGGTTCCTTGCCAGTGAATCCTTTTGGGCTCAGCAGGTTTGTCAGTCTGTAGATTAATTTAGCTGCTTCTATTCCTTATGGAGTCTCTGGGGCTTTTCTCCTCACTGCTCCTTCTGTCACTTCATGGGAGCTGTGCCTTTCTGCAGCACTTGCCAGGTGTCCTGCTGTCTCTGGGAACCCCCCTCAAAAGGAAAATCCCTGTGTCCCAAGGAAAAGAGCTGCCACCCATCTTCCACTTGGTACCTGTGATCCACACTCTCCTGACAAGGATTGCAGGCATACAACAAAGTGAAATGGAAAGAAAGCAGTCTGTCATGCCAGCCTTCTCAGTTCTGCTGTTAAATCTCAACTACAGGAATTTAAACACTACCTCTGATAATACATCAAAATCCACACAGTGGGGAATGAAATGGACCACTACACAAAAAACTGGCAAGATTTCTATCCCCTCACTTTCCTAGGTCCTTTTTAAAGATCATAGCTGAGTTGCCAACCTTACAATAATGAGAAGAGTCCACAACATCCCTGAACAGTTCAATGCTACAGTATTGTGCTAGGAGTCCAACTCAATGCATTGGTGAAGGCACCAAAATATTTCCAAGTACAGCTTGAAAACTATAAATAATAAATAGTTAAACTATCAGTAAGTTAAAGGCCAAACCTTGTTTCTAATATGGCTTATTACAACAAGAAAAAGGACAAACTGCATCTACATGTGTCACAAGCCTAAGAAATGGCTCTTTTCTAAATCACTACCACAGGAAGTTACTGAGTTTTGAACAACATGAAAAAATCAAGAAGCACAAATAAAAGAGAAGCTGCCTATTAAAGACATTTCCTGAGAAGGAAGAAGTTTCTGCAATGCCAATAAGTGAGCAGTTAAAAAACTATTCTGGGAGCTTATCTCTTAGACCCTTAGATCAACATCACACTTTAGAAAAAAAAGCAGTAAGCGAAGGAGACTGTTCCAGATGGAACAGCCAACAACACATCAGAATGCTAAGCTAGGAAGCAAGAGCATTTTTAAATTTCATGACCAAAATTACCTGCTGCACCTGTCACAGGCCATTAAATTTCATCTAGGAAGGATTTCCACCTTTGAAAAGCTATAGCAAAAATTTACATTTTCAATTTCAACGTCTCAATGGATGGCTTCAATGTTTTCCCAAATGGTAGCTTGTCCAAAAGATGAATCATCTTCATTGTCAAAAACATATGCCTCACCTCCAAAGCCAGTTATTAAGCATCTGTTTTAGTGACTGATACCTGTTATGTGTCTCCCTGAAAAAGAACACAAGCATTACTACCTGCTGGTTTCCTATATAGCAAGAGCATTTCTAATTGCTCAGAAAAGCATTAAGTCTCTAATTGCCAATCTTCTACACATTTTTTATGGCTGTTTTCTTCAAGCATACAACCGTATGTTCTCAAGAACTTTGTAAGCAGGCATCATGGTCATGGCTGTATTTTAAAATCCAACTTCATTAAGATGGAAACAAAGCAAAAATCACCTACTCCATTTCCAATTCACCTCATTTTCTCTCCCATCCTTCCTCATCTCTCACTAACACAGAGCAATGATGCACCTCCAGCTGAGACTCACAGGTGTCACAGAGGGCAGTCTCCTTATAGATCCATTATTTCAGACCTCAATGACTGATAAGATCTCAAAACTATAATTCAGAGAGACACCAACACACCCAGACACATCAGAGTATCTCACATTCATTCATATGGGCCTGAAAAAGCCCCAAATCTTCCAGAGGACAGTGAACAACACAACTGCTCACAAACACAGGTTAAGAAATAGCTGGCCTGAGACTCCTGGAACAGGAACAGGTATCTTCTGCAAGTCATCACAGTCAGGGGTACCATCTGCTGGAACTCACCTGGTTCATTTAGCACCCCATACATAAGGTTGACAGAAACTGTATTTTGAGAGAAACAAGCTGTGCATTAAATATAAGTCAAATTCCTTGCCTTCCAACATTGTCAAATATGCCACAATATACTGTCAGACACAAAGTGGCTGTAGTACCTGCTTAGCAGAAAATCTTCTTTCCTTTATATCAGAAAACCACTTCTACTTCTCTGGTTGAAAAAAAGGAACATTTTGGAATACATACTTCCTTTTTTATGTTTTTTTTGACAGGACACAAAGATCTTGCAACTGAACAGCATGAAACATGCCACCTAGGAGGCTACAAATAAAAACTTTTTAATGGAAGCAGCTGCCAAGATTCATTCACCTGGGTGATGCTGGACCCTATTAAACTTCATCCAAGTGAGTCACAGAAGTTCACGTATCTTTTATCAAAACAAAACCCCACATACTGTGACTGCAACCTTCTGGCTGCTACTTTCTTTGAACAGCAGGAATAGTGCTATCCTTGTGAGCCATGGAAGTGCATTAAGCCTGTAGCAGCACCCCTTTGCTTCTCCTCTTCTGCTATTCCCAGCTCTTTCTCAGAACATCGTGAAAGAGATAAAAGCTCCTAGGTTTGGAAGCACAATGTTTCTGAGATTTTACAGTCTGAGAAGGCTGCTATTAAAGTCTTAGTGTACATCAAGAGGAAGAATAACTGATAAGCCTGAAGAATTGTGATACTGGGCTCTTAAAATTAACTTTGTGTCACATGGAGCTGTTCCACTTAGTATTGATACCCTGTAGATCTTCAGCTCCAGCTTAGCCTATAGCAACTCTAACCACACTTTTTGACTAAACCTTTAACTTGTAAAGAAACTCAAGAAGAGACAAACTGGATTAGCAGCCTATTTTTTTTTTATTACCGCCTCTGGAATTTCATGTTTCATAATGCATGGAGTTTCTATGATGCTGAGTACACAGTCTTGAGAAAAAAAAGGAACTGTTTTACATGTGTCCTCTTAATTGCCTCTACTTTCCTCTAATACAGCACTTTAGGGTTTCTAAGTGCATGTTGGGCAAGCCCTTTTTGTACACTTAAGTTCCTGACAAACCATGTCTACAAAATTTGTATAATAAGGTACTCTTGAAATTTTAATTCTGCGTTCTCTTTACTACAATAAAAAGTTCATCCTTTATTTCTGTAAGTTTGATTATCTCCAGCAGCTGTGAAAGGGAAGAGTTTGGGAGACTCAGATGTCAGATTTGGGAGACAAGTTTGGGAGACTCAGATGTCAAATTTAAGTGACCTTAACTTCTGCAGTTACAGCAACACATTAGTAATTATGCTGATAAGAGAAGATGGGTAAAATAAAGAGATTTGTTCATGTTTCTGCTATCATTCCTGCTACTGCATGAGGAGAGGTCTATGGTAAGGAGCAGAAATAAAGCACTAAGTGGTGTGTCCTCCAGGTGTGGCCAAACCCCAGAAAATAAATCAGCAATACAGTATAGATACCAAGTTAGCCTAGTTATTTGGAAGATATATACATTTTTCAGCTTCTCCTGAGTATTCTTTATTCACTTGGAAGGTAAACCAAATGAGCTACCTTTCTTAATGACAGTTACCAAAACTTTTTCAGGCATCACTGTGGGTGAGTGATCAGGGTCCATATTGTGCAGCAGCAGTCACATTACCTTGACTTGCCCAAGGCTACACCTTTGCTACCCAAGATACATTGGAACCCTGTCAGAGATTAACATTTTTTTTCCATAGAAGTAGAAAGAAAGGGGAATTCCTGTTAAGAAAAACTCTGGACAAAGCACTATTGCCCTTTTCTGTTACGTGTCAGTATGTTTTTGCCACACTTCTTATTGCCCAGCAGGACAATTGTCCCCCTTCCATAAGAGGCAAGGGATGACCAATCACCCACTCTTTGTAAGCCAGGCAACTTTTTAAAGTCTCAGAAGAGAAATTAGTTAAAAGCCATCCTATTCTTTCCTCATAACCATCCAGGAAGATTCACAATGAAGACTGGTTAAAAAATTTGGCACTTTACCATGAAAAAAACCTCACAGAACTTGCAGGAAAAACAGCTTGGGGCTGTCACATTCTGAATGCAGACACACAGTCACATCCAGGAAAAATGCCAGCCATACCAAGACACCACAGAAAATGACTAAGGAGTATTTCCAAACAACATTCATGCTTCTTACTTGAGTCAGATCTAATATCTGAAACAACAGAAACATCTGCAGAAAGCATCAGGTACAAACAAAGGCAAAATGAAACAGTTTTTTTCATAATCCTTAGCTAATTTTAGACAAAGTCACTACTTGGCAGATATTAGCAGCCAGCATTCCCTGAGTTTATAAAAACAATGAAGTATTGGTAAACCAAAGCACACTAAGCAATGGCATGGCAATACCATGTGTACTAGAAAAGTGCATGCATTATGCCACTCCATTGCTTCATTGGGTAATAAAATGTTAACTGCTTGATTAAAAATGTATCACAATATTAGCACAAAGTCAGGAGTCTGGAGCATCAATCTACCAAAAGGTATAGTTATGAAAATGCAGTAGGAACATTCCATATTTCTCTTTCCATGCATTGGGTTTGTTACCTCTTCAAAAATCACAGAGATATTTTAAAGAGTCTTGTAAATTCGAATCGAGCAGAAATTACATAAATCATCATTTATCTGATGTGCTAGCTCTTGCTTAAAATTTAATAGTACGACTACATCTTTCTTTCACACACAGAAAGAAAGATTTTGCCAAAGGTCCATCCTAAACTGGATGGATAAATTTTAGCTAAAGCATCACCCTGAACATTTTAGTTTTCTACTTTTTAGTAGAAAAAAGTAGTAGTTTAAACTACTTTAAAAAGTAGTTTTCTACTTTTTAAATTTTAAGAAATAACACAATATTTTGCATATAAAACACTAATATATTCATTATTTCTACAGTCTGAGGGATCTGCCAACCAAGTTGCAAGCAATCTACTGTTTGTTGCACAATTTATTTCCCATAAATCAAAAGTTTAGAGTCGATAACCTCCCATCACAGGCACACCAGATGGACCACAAAATGTATTTCATACCTGCATTTTCTTTCTGATCTCCCCAAAATGATTGCTTATTTAGTTACTTTAAAATTTCTAATGTGTCCTTTTGGTTCAACATATTTCTAATGTTAACAACCACCTAGGCCCCAGTAAATAAGGCTGCCAGTTCCTGATTAGGAGTACATGTTTTTAGCATTATTTCAATTAAATCACACCAGCATATCCCATCACTAACTGTTTGTTATGACAAACAGAACACCACCTTACACTGTATGTGGCACTATGTTAAACTGGCCCTTTGAGGCTAAATGATGCAAGTCACTGCTCTCCAAAGTCTGCTGATCACAATGATTTGAGAAGGGAAAAATCCCTTCTGGATGCAAACAGCCTAGTCTTACACAGGATTTTATCAGACCACAATTACAACAGGATACAAATACCTTGCAACAGGGTTTTAGCTGCTCTCATAACATCAAGATATAGAGCAAGAAAAGCAGCAGGAATGCATTTGCAAATTCAGAATAAGATCTAAACAAAACCTGTTTCCTAGGACCACAGAAGTACTTAGCTCCTAAACTCTATAATTAACTTCATAAAGTAGAACAAGGAATTTGAAGAAGATTCTCACCCTGTACTGAACTAATGTACAACAAGTTAAGAACCATATTCAGTTTCATTGAATTCAAACTGTAAGGGAAGCTTGTTCTACAATTCACCTTCCTGGCTGGTATGGAAGTCTATATGAGGTTCCTACTTCACCTGAATACTTTATTAAACCACTGCTAAGCTGAAAAATCTTTGGCAAAATGGCATAGAGTGCACATGCGTATCAAGATACGAATATGTCTGTGAAAAATATTTTTTCAAATACTGGATTATACAACTTTTATTACAATAAAGATGAAAACTTTTCATTTATAATTACTGTGTAAATACAGTAAAACAGAACTCCAGCTTTGTGATTAACAAATCAATTTAAGCATCACAGATGATAATTGGTAAACACAAGGAGTTTCAGACACACTAGAAGTACTTATTGTCAGGATGCTGCTGCTTAGCAAATACAATCTCACAAAACCTATTTGTGAAGTCTGTGTTTTGAATAATGCACTATTTGGTTGGAGAGAGAATAGTTCTAAAAACTTAACCCTTTAAACAGAAGTACAGCACTTCACAAGCAGTTCAAAGATTAGAACTGCCTGTATTCACAGAGCAACACATAACGTGTGCTAGTGACTGAGTCTCATAGGCTTATCTCCTAGGAGAAGAATCCACATTTTACAATGGTTTAGGACTTTGTTGCACATGTAGATACTTTATGGTTATTGGACTTTCCATATAAAAAGTCTGTCATTCATCTTCTCAAAATCCAGTGTCACACAAAAGCAGCTGTTCCAAGTTCAGATCTCCTCAAGAAACAGCTCTGAAACCTGCAGGGGTAAACTCAGTATTTGGATATTTCCCAGGAAGCCTTTCCTCCAGCAGTAGTCTTTTACCAAATCAGCAGTAAATATGACAACATAAGCTCTCCAAGAGCTATGAATGCTGCATGTCAAATTAGGCAAGTGTCTTTTCCAGCTGTTATCCTCTATGAATCTACCTTCACTCCACTATGGATTTTCCTCTCAAATCTCACCTCCACAACTCCCTGACACATTTATTTGGGAGCAACACATGATTCTCTGTCCCAGGTAGCTCCACAGAGCTATTTGTCAATTTGCTCCACAGAAAAGTGAGGGGCCAATATGTTAACAACTGCTCAGATGAAATGAGCACATTTTAACCACATGCGCAGCAGTTAAACAGAAATAAATTTTTAGATATTAGAGAAATGTACTATATTTGAGTATGAAAATACATTTCCTTATTAACTGTGCTTTAAGATGTTTCTGAACTTAACAACAGATGATCATGTAATATTAGAAAAATATTAGAATTACTAAATGTTACAAGCCACAAAAAACCTACTAAACCCCGCACACTTAAAAACTAAAAGCAAATCACTTGCTGCTTGTCAGGCATAACCTACCAAGCTATTAGCTCTCATTTTGAAGGTTTGCATTTGCTCAATGGCTGACCTGCACATTGCAGAGCCTTAGCATGAGAAATGGCTTTTAGGCTCAGCTGCTTTTTAAGTGCCATCCATCATCAGGAAAAAGATTTTACAGTCTGCTACTTTGCCAAATTCTGCTGGCTCTGTTCCATCAGTCACACCCAGAGCACCCCGGGGAAAGGCAAACCCTAGCTATGTATCACTCTGCTCCTGCTGAAGTGCAGAATGAAAAGCAATTAGCAATTGATGCCATTTATGAGGAAAGTGAGGTGAGAAGACAGCTCTATCCTTTACCAGCTCCACCCCCTGCACCAGCCAGCAGCTCACAGGGGCACAGAGAGGCAGGCTGGGAACTTAAACTGGAGGGGACAGAGCTGGGAATATCCCATGGTTTGCATAACAGA
The DNA here is from genome assembly GCA_013400575.1 of Peucedramus taeniatus. Taxonomy (NCBI): domain Eukaryota; kingdom Metazoa; phylum Chordata; class Aves; order Passeriformes; family Fringillidae; genus Peucedramus; species Peucedramus taeniatus. Next base: position 11,310 of record WBNO01028816.1, on the reverse strand, counting down.
ACCATAAACAACTGCACATGCAGCAAGGGGCCCTTTGGAAGCCCTTCTAAAAATACATGTACACACACACTGTCACTGATGCAAAACACCAGAATGGTTATTACTTGCTGAACCAGAAGATGATCCAGGAAGGCTCTTTTGCTTTTCAGTAAGGCTTCCTCCCCACAGTTTGTTTATATTCAAGAATTATAAACAAGATTCCCTTTCAAATCAAAACATCCGCTCTTTCATTCACAGTACAATGAATACATTGCAAAACAGATTTATCTGCAATGGTAAAACAAACCCCAGATACTTCCAAAGGTGGCCTTTGCCTGCCTATTATGCCCTAAAGACTCTGCAAAAGGGTGTGCCAGGTTAAGCCTTCACGCATAGTGTCCTGTGAGCACAGTTCACTGCAGAGCTACAAAACCACCAACACATCAGGTTTTTGCAGTCAACAGGCATTACAACATAGATACATCCCAAGGGCTCTAGTTCCTTCCCCTCCAAGGAAAAGGGAGAACAAGAAAGTGGTCAGGACTATCAGCCCATTGTTCAAATCCAGGCCAGAAAATTGGACTTCAAGAACAGTCTTTGCCTTTCCTAACTGGACATGTAAGAGGCTAAGGAGGAAGATTACAGCCACCACTTCTCTGCTCATGGTCTGTGTACAAAAGAGTGCAATCACCTTCTGAGGAAAGGCACAGCCAGTCTCAGTTCTTCTCTCCTTCCCTTTAAATTCCAACTTCTGTGGCAGTGGGATTAGAAGGTTTTAACTGTTTAGAAATGTATTCAAAATGTTACAATGGTTTGTTCCCTTGTTCTCCCTTGTTCAGTCCCTCAAAATGGTCGCTCCTAAAAGTTTTCTTGGTTTTTCATAACTGAAACCCAGCCCCAGCTTCTGTCTGTGCCAGGTCACACCCATTTTCGAGAACATTCACTTACAATTATGATATTTCCTCTCAATTATTGGTTTCACCCCCCAAAATCCTCCTCCCAGCTAGCCCCGATTCGCTGCCAAGCCGCCCTGTGGGGCGGGAGGAAGCACCCCAGGGGGCGGGCAGCCTGGCTTTTAAAAGGGGTTCACTCCTCTTTGTCCTTGGCTTTTCCCACTGGTTCGTTCAGGCTGCAGACTCCCCCCCAGCCCCCTCCAGGCAGCGCTGCTGACCCAGCGTTACAGCACCTCCCAGCCCGGGCCCGTCCCACTCCGTGTCAGCGCCGCTGCTGCCGCCGCCTCTGCCATGTTGGCAAACCACGCCACACTGCTGGAGCCAGCATGGGCCCGAGCCCGAGCCCGCCCCGTCTGCCTGTTCCGTCACCGAGCCAATGCGAGAGCCGATCCACCCCGCTCTGCCGCAGTCCCGCCGGGCTACACTGAGCCCCACGCAGCACCCACCACTCCTGCCGGTCTCCCACTGCTCCTTCAGACAGCGCGTGTCTCCGCTCCACCCTGACACCATCTCGGGCAGCCGGAGCCCGCTCGTCCCGCTCCCCTGTGGTCCCGGCGAGGTGGCAGCGAGCCGAGCAAGCAGCGGTGACCTCCCCCCGCCGCCCTGACACCAGACAACAGCGCAGCTCTCCCTGCAATAACCCTGGACCGTCCCGCGCTGCCCAGACTGCTCCCGCTGCTTCCCCGGCGGCTGCAGCTGTTACAAATCGCGCACGGGGCTTCCCTTCACAGCGGGGTTGTCCGGCAACGCCTGCGGGTCAGCGCGGCTCTGTTCCCGGTGCGGGGAATAAAGCAGCTTGGAAAACCACATAAGAGAGCCCTCCCTCCTTTCCTTTATCCCTGTCTTCGGCGCAAGTCCACGGACGGGCCATATCGGCTGGCCTTGACCCCACTGAGCCTGGCCGAAACCGCCACCTCTTTCACCTGCCGAGGGCAGAGGCTTTGGGGGGCGGCTACACTTGACGTTTGCCGAGGGGAGGTGGGGGTCGGAGCCAGCCAGCATCGAGATTCACTCCCCCATCCCGAGAACAAGGCGAGGCATCAAACTTCATTCTTGTAGCCACCAGCACACACAGTTTCACAGTAAGTTAAGGATGATGAGATCTCTTTGGGTCCCTTTGCACTTTCACTGCAATCTGTCTAACACACACCATTAACCTGCTTAATGAAAACCCAGCAAGAGAAACTTGAAAATATTATCCATAAACTGAAAAATCTTTCCAAATGGTTTATCACTGGAAACACAAATCTGAACTTGTGTTTCTCCTTTAAAAAATATATGCCCAAACCACATTCCAACGATATCTCCAACTTAAAATGTTACTATTCTTTACTGCCACATTTAAATCTACCGTGCCAGCAGAAAACAGAGAAGTCACAAGCTCAAAAGATTCTTGAGACCCTGACACAACACGCTTTGAAACTAAAGCTGCCACTAAATACAATGTCCTCTAATTCACAGTCAAACAGCAAAAAGCAGCTAAAGCAGCACTGTGGGTTTGGGTTTCTTGAGGGAGGAAGGGATAGCACTTAATCCCTCCTAATAACCAAAGCAAGGTGTTTTCAGCACCAAATTTCTCATCTGAAAGGCCGTGGACAAGAAATCAGCTGGTATACATCCTAGCATGGTCCATCAGCCTCCCCTGCTCTCTGATAAATGAGAGGGAGCACCCCATGCTCCACCAGCCCCACACCAACTGCAGCAGCAGCCACTGCCAAGGCTGGGCTTGCACTTACAGGAGGAGCTCAAGGCACTGAAGGACTCCTGTGCAGCTGCTCTGAGAGAACCTTTCTCCAAGCAGCAGGTGCAATCAGCACCAAAAACCTGCAGCCAGGGCAAACAGGCAGCATTGGACTGGCCCTTTCTCACAGGAGTCCCCAGATTTAACCCCAAACCTTCACCTTGTCTACAACTAGGGCCACTTTGTGACCAACAATGTAATCTTCTCCACTGCTCAAAGGATGGTAGCACCAGACCACTAAATCCTGGATTCCTTCATTCCTGTCCTTTCTTAAAATGAGAAGTTCAGCAGCTCCCACACATAGTGGCCTTCCCCTTGCCCAGTGCCTTCCTGGCACCTGTGAGGCTCCACCAGCAGCGGCTTTGTGCCTTTCCTCCTTTAACCATGGTTAAAGATTGATTGGAACAGCACAAAGAGCTTTCCCCTCCCCACAACAGGTGGATGCCTTGTGCATCTTGTGAATCTTGACTCAGTTCAGTGGAAAATGACTCAATCTCTTCCTTTATCCCACACAAACCGCTTCCCTGGTAGCTGTGCTGCAGTTATTGGCAATTCCTAGGTAGTACTGAGGAAGTAAACAAGCTGAGGGGAAGCAAAGGGCTGCAAACCTCAAATGTAATAAAGGAGGGGATGTTGTCTTATGTGCCTGGTGGTTGTTGCTAACTAGGAACCAAAGTAGACAGTTTTGACTTTTTTTTTCCTACCAAGAAGAGCTCATTTTCATTTAGAGAAAACTAGTTGTCTTTGAATTGATGACAAACTGCAAAAAGGAAGTTATGTTAAATTAACAAGTTATAACACAGAGATTGCATTAACGTTTTTGACAAAAATCTCTACACACAAACCCTTCCCCAAGCTGAGCAGACTGTACATTAATTTAATTGCTTTCAAGTAATTAAATTCCACATTAAGTGGGGCTAATCTATGCTGTTTCAGCCTAATTACTATCTCAGTTCCAAGAGTTGGTGGCTTTTTTTCCCCAAAACAGATTAAAATGGAATTTATTCTTTAACATTTTGAGTCTCCAGTTGTCTGTAAGGTCTACTGAATGAAGCCTTGTAGCACAGTAATATGGACACAGCACAAAATTCAAGGCTAAGTCAGTCTTGCTCTTCCTACATTTATTCTGCATTTTGTTTGTTATGCTAATTGAGGCTGTTAGCTAATGACTTCAGTACAAGGTTAGTAATTTGTGGTTTTCCTTTGTGAAAACTAAACTAAATTGCCTCTAAATCTAAAGGAAGGACATCCAAACATGACATTGATGGGAACATTTAGGTTCTAAACAGGTTTATCAACACTCATCCTCCTTCTGCCAAGGAATACTGCCTACTCCAAACTTAAGTACAACTCAGAAATCATCAGGAGCTGGCAATCCTCAAGCTAGTCAGAGGTTTGCCACCTTGTCCTTAAAGATGTTTTAGTGCACCTAGACATCCCAAAGGATGAACATAACTCATGCAAAACTACACCTGTTACAGTGAACGCTTCTCTTATGGTGAGAACATCTGTATCTGTAGAAGAGACTGGAAACTTCCTTTTTCATTCCATATAGGCTCCACTGTTTTTTCTCTCACCTTAGATAAATGCAAGCACCACTTTATAAAAGGAAAAAATAAAAATCACAGCACTTGGCTTTTTATAAACTTAAGTAATATATTTTTTCCTTTCCAATTTCAATGTAATAAGCATCCAGTATTACGGTGTAAATTAATAGTAAAGACAGATGGGAAGTGGGGAAGACAACAAAGTCTTGCATTAATCTCACAGGTGGGGTTAAAGATGCCAAGACAGAGCTGAAGTTCTGATTAATGCCACTTACAGTATATTAGCCTACCCCTATATAACCATAAGATCACATAAGCACACCAGGCTTTGTTCAAGAAATAAATAAATAAATCAACAATTCACAAGGCAGTTTTTCATTAGATATTTGGCATGCTAGTAAGAGTAATCAGGGAATATAGATATAAACAACAGCTTTCTATTCATTCTGTCCCAATAAATAAGACCCTTGAAGAGTGCTCACTGTAACTAAACATATCTAACAAATTTCACAGTGCAAGTACTAAAATTTGAGGCTTTATTCTTAGCAGAAAGGCAAAAGCCAGAAAAAAAGGCAAGTAAGTGAAGCTCACACAGACTCTTACACAAAGAGTGACTGTCCCATGTGACAAGCACCAGCAGAAAGAGCCCATTTATATTTTTCTGTCTCCAACAATCACAGCTGAAATGTATCTTTAGGAGCCTGATCTGAAGTTTAGAAGACTTTCAGTATACTGCTGATTCTGCAGAACTTGTATTTCTGGGTTCTTTCACATCTCCCAATTTATGCCATAGACCAAGATGATCTAATGCCTGGGAACACCAGGGTGAGGGCTGGAGACACAAATTCTGCCTTGAAACACCACCTCTTTATAGACAAGATTTATCTATGTTAAAAACAAGCCCCAAAAAAGGAAAAAAAAAAACACTAAAACACCAAATAAATCCAAAACAACTTGCAAAACCCCAGCAACCTGTTTCCATAAGACTTTTGTTGAGCTAAGAGGTCAAAGCTCATAGTTAGACTATCAGACCATCTATCTATTTCTGCTTTATTTCTCAGAAATATTTTAATCAAGAAACTTCAGCATCAGCTATGATGCTTTGCATCATCACTTGTGACACAGTGTAACTCCCCACTCTGAGAGCACAGCCCATGCTGTTTACTACTGCTCATAACAGACTATGTGAGTACATCACCCTCTCACCCCACACTCCTTTACTTAATCACATCCCTTGGATCAGAAATGCAATTATATTCTTCTAACAAACCATAGAGATTTAAATTCTGCTTCCTCTTGAGGGGAAAATAATTTAAAAGATTCGTATGGAAGTCAGGTAATAAAAATATCGCAGTTTTATGGTAAGTCTTTTATTACTTCATTGGGAACAAATCCCTGCCTAGCTACTTGTGTATCTTCAGCACAAACTTGTTAAGTTCTAGAAGGGATGTCCCCTTTCTGAGCTCCCCAGAACAGAGCCAGTAACCCAAATCCTACAGCAAATCCTAACCATAGAGTCCTACTAATTTCAAAATCATCTGACCTGGCCAGTGATGCTGGCTCCTTGTACTAGAATGCAAAAACTTGAATGGAAATTAAACCAACAGAACAAATTCAACAGAAGGTCACACGTGCCATTTTTAAATTACTACACTTCCTCAAGAAACTGACCCAGTTTCTGTAAAAAAGCAGATTTGTGTTCTCTCAAAGCAGTGATGACAACATCACTCTGGAGACACCTCACCTAAAGCACTGACAACTACATCTGCACACTCTGTGATCTAACCCAGTCTAGCACTGAAATAAAAGTAAAGCAACAGATAAAATAATCTGCCTGTGAAAGTGAGATAAATAATGGGCAAGAAAAAGCACATCAAGGAACCATGAATTAGTAATAAAAGTTGACACAGATATGTGCTGCATAGAAAGGTTTTAACCACATTTGTCTAGGATAGGGATTAGCTGTTACTATTCCACAATTATTACATTTTCATGTGCCCTGCAGTGACAACAGAAGCATTCAGGTGGCAAAAGGACCATAGGTGTTTACCGAGTTTCCCCTGTGTAAACAGCACACTAAAACCTCCTGTAATATTTCTGTTCCAACAACAAATAGAAATTAACTCTATTCACATCAGATCACCAATATAAGGGATTAGCTGTTTGTGTTAGTAAGCACATTTATGTGATCAAATGCAGATATACAGTAAACCAAAGAAGGTTATTACTGAACCTGATCTAGTGCTTCCCTCCTCTCCACGTGTCTTGCATCTCACCTCGAAGGCACCTGTCAGAAAGTTCAGAAATCACAATCATTAGATCAAACTCTTAATAACTCACAAAATGCTTTTAAAGTCTTTAATCCATACTGTATATATTGCTAATACTTTGGACATCAAGTTTATCTGGCCTAATAATTTATCAAACATGAACCAAGAGATTATTTGAAGTACAGTTGAACCTTTTCAAACACACAGAAGACAAATTCACCAGTGTCAAGGACTAGGTAACTCCCCAGGGTTGGACACATGTAAGAATTTTGGGGGATGTGTCCTCTGGGACACATATCCACTACAACTGTCCCAAATATTCCATGGCTCCTATTAGATCTTATGACAAATCACCTAAGTGCCTTCTTTGGACAATTTTACCATGTCTAGTACAGAGGCTTTGTGTATAAAAACGGCACAAAGTGTTGAATACTCTCATTAAATGCACTTTTTCCCAAATATGACACATTAAAATATAAGTTTTCATAAGCAGAGATATTTCCTCTGAAGTTATCAAATGTGAAGAAATAAAACAAAAAATACAAATTTCAGCGGCCTGAAAGAGGTCCTTGTTAAAAAAAAGTATCAACATCCCCAGAGAAACTAAAAGCTTTCCAGTGCAAAAAATGACGTGTTCACTACAGCACTGTGGGTACAGAAAAGCTCAGCAGTCCTTGCTCTATGGGTTTATGTGCCTGGGATAAGGTCCACAGGCCATTTTTCAGACTTGTCACAGGAATTNCTCTGCCACCTGAATTCAACATTCAAGAGAAGCCCTTGATCTTCTACACCATGAGGAAATTCAGTATTTCTGGGATCAAGCCAGTGAAGTCATGCAAAGGCATAACAGTGACAGTTAATTACTTGCTAATCATGCTTTGGTTTCAGGATGAATGCCACCAGAAATACTTCATTTATTCTTTTCATTGATATTAGACATTCATTGTTACAATTACCAAAATTTAATGTCAACAATTCCAGAAGACTGTCTCTAACTGACAAGTACTTGAAAAAAAACTCAATTTTTTGTCTGCAGCTTGAAGAGGTCATTCCACAAACCCCATGCTGTTCAGAGCTGATGTGCAACTGAGAAAGAAGTACAGAATTTGAGAGAAGCCATATGGCAAAAGTTAAATATTTTGGTGTCAAAATACCCATCGCAGCTGAATTCAAACTTATCACATTCTTCTCACTTTTGAGACATGAGATCCAGAGACTGGTCAGAAGTGTGCAATTTTTCCACCACTTTTTATGGACAAGGGTCAATGAATTATTTTTACTTGACTAGAGTGTGGCATTTCAAAGTTTCCTTTCACCACAGAGCTCTCTGCAGTTTCAGAGCAGACAAAGACCATGCATATTTCCTTTATACATATAGTTAGGCAATCAGAAAATGTTCCAAGTTACTTCAGAATTATTAAGACAAGCTTTATGTAAGCATAAGCATACTTTTATTTCCAGGCTCATTTATGCTTAAAGAGTTCTAAAACTTGAATATGCTCAATATGAAATGTTAAACATTTACATCCCAGCTGACAATGACCTTGTGTTAAATTATTAGGGAACAGCAGAATAGCTGATGTTTCCATGAGCACGGATGAGAACTGGATATGCTACCAAACACATGTAGATGGATCATTACTGGGCCATAACTAATGATCACTGCCATGCACTGGGCCTCCAAACACTGCCTATCATCAATATCTATTAGCAGAAGGCTGCAATATAAACATTTTTAAAGCAGACACAATACACCAGCTAAACCACTAATGCATGTAATTGCTAACACAGAGCCATATGCTGAAAATTCATCTCTCTTTACATTTAACTTTTACAACCTAGGCAAATCAGACAACTGTCCAGCCCACAGTCTTCCAAAATTGCTTACTAAATAGAAAACTGTAATCAGCTGCCAGTTCAATTGTTTTTACAACATTCTACATAAAACAAATGAGGTCTGTTGCCCTGACTTGTGAAAGAGCTCCAATAAATGCCAATTAAAAGAGCAATTAGGGGATCAAATCTGACATCACAGGTTTCTCTATAAGGTATTAGCTCAATGACTTTTTTATGAGCTAATTAGTCATGGACTCTGAATAGGAAACAGATGATCCAAAAACAATGATTCTGCAAAAGTGTGTGTTGTCAAACCCCATGAGGGCAATAATCCCAGCTATCCAATAGGAATTAGATCTGTGACTGTCAACTCCAACTATATTAACAATCTAAATTATGAACAAGAACACATGAAGTATTCCAAGCATGATCAGCTTCTGTAAAGTTCTTACAAATCCTGGATTTACTAATATTTCCTTTGGCAGAAGCCATGCTGCCAATCAAATATGAGATAAATCTGCAGGTATAGCACAACAGGAAGAAAAAAGGAATTCCCCCATAATATAGTGAACTTGCCTCTTCTAGAGGTACAGAGGACATAGCAAGAAGTGGGTGCTTCAGTTGAAAATTCCTCTCACAAAAAGGCAAGCCTGGCCACCAGCTCAATCCAGGAGAAAAGTAGCTTGATTTTCTGAAAACTGAAGTCCTCTGTTGTAAAATGGCAAAACATTGTCTATATGACCATAATTGGGATTCCATGACGTGCAGCCATAATGACTCTATGTGATTGTGCAATGACACTGTTTCTGTGGGCTATTGCCTTGTTCAGTACACAAAACTAATGCAGTTCACCAAACGAGCATCTTGTCTGATGGTCCTTTGCAAAGCCTGGTGCATTATTTGCCACAAACTCCTCAAAGTGCAGCCTGAGGCCAGAGGACACTCACAAGAGACAGCTCTCTGGCAGCTCTCACCAGAGCATTTTATGGTGTACAAACTTGAGTGTATTTCAAAAATAGTGTTGTCCTTATTTTACATTTAGTCAGTGTGGTAGCTCAACATAAGACAATTGGGGATCCCAATCTGAAATGAACATCAAGCATTTTTCTGACTCCTCTACTGAGAGGCTTAAACTCAGCTACACTCAAACTGATTTGCTGCAGATGCAGTAAAACCTGGCAGAAACTACAGAAACAACCTGCCAAGGAAACATGTGCAAGCCCTCAGGTGATATTTCCTAGAGAGTTATAAAACATGGAGTCTTTTATGATCAAAGCAGGCTGCCCTTGATTTCAGGTATGAGAGTCAGCACTTGCTCAAATCACAGCCAAGAGCTAGAGATGTATTCCTAACATCAGCAAAAAGCTTCCTACAGCACCTTGACCACTATTAATCAGGAAAAACAGAGTGGGGTTGGGAATCACTTTCCCCAGAATATTTGACTGGTTAAGTTCCATTTCAGGGTCTGGAAAGGGCAAAAAGTTTTTCAAGGAAGAAGTTCTGTCTTTCTACTGTATGCCAGAAAAACCCTTTGTGTTTATGTCTGGGAGCACACAGACTTACACATATACACATTTTTTGGAAAAAAAAATGCCACCCCGCAGAGCAGCCACATCAAATTTTAGGCTACTCCTCACAGAGGGGCAGCCAAAGCAAACCAGGCAACACAGACAGAAGTTTTATATCAAGCCACAGCTTTCCTCAGCATAACCCTTTCCTCATTAAAATTACAACCTAGCTGATATGACAATTAACCTAAAGGCCTCTCTCTACATGCTTCTCCAAATAACTTATGACTAAGTTACTCCAGATATCTTACAACACATCAAATATGCTATGACACAAGTGCTAGAAAATCTAATAAAACTCTAGCAATAATAACTGTCAAGAAGCTACAAAAAGATTCTGACCACGCTCACTAATAACTGATGTAGAGACAGCCAGACATTGCATCAAGAAACACAGAAATACACATGGAATAAGCAGAGAGGCAGCAGTGTATGGGCACAGCATGGAAACTGGATATTTCCATGGGTTACCTTTCAACACCCCATTTGGGACTGATGCCAAGAAACCCACATGACCTCTGAAACCTCACACTGTTTACAGCCACGTCTCAAACACCCTCCCACTCCTGAATTGCCTTAGGAGTGAAGCATGCTGACATGGCTCTGGAGGCAAACACAGCATTTCTGGAGTGGAGCTGTTCCTGCTTTGCTTAAACAACAAGCTGATGTGTTCAGTTCAGTCTGCACTCTGGTGTGCAAGTTCATAACCACAAGTATGGGACTGGACATTTTTTTCTTCATTTAGAAGACTCTTCATAGATTCACAAAAGTTGTCATTACATCCAGTTTTATTTTTCCCTACTTCTTTACTCCTGTTAAGGAGTATGTTGGCAGCCATATGATGCTGCTACATTGAACTAAACATAAGCACATGAAAAGCACCACCACATGCATTACTGAAAAACCTTGCAGTGACTTACAGATACTAATTTCAGCAGAAGACTTTTGTAGAGTGTAACTATATATTCTCCAACAACCAATTCAAGAAACAATAAAAAAAATGAAATAACATTGGCTTTACTACTTCACAAATCAAAATCTTCATTAGACACACCCCATGCACATGACACATTTACAAAACTACCAGTTACTCAGATTTGTCTGAACAAAAGCAGCTCCTTAAATGAATCACAATCACCTCAAGAACTGTTAGTCAGCTAATTGAGACTGGACATAGTGACATACTTGCTAGGCAGCATGGAATGATATTTCTGTTACACATGGATTATATAGAGTAGGACTGCAAAATCTGGATTTATAAAAACCAAGGGTTCTTTTTGGGGACTGTTTTTTGTTTGTTTGTTTGTTTTAACTGGAGCTTACAAATATGACAAGTAAAACAGACTACTTATTATAACTAAGAAATATTTTTTTTAAGTAACCAGGATCTAGGTGATCAAGTGTTCAGACAATATC
>WBNO01028811.1:151401-188526 GCA_013400575.1 Peucedramus taeniatus | reverse complement strand
TGACAAAATTTATGATCAGTTGATGAAATTTGCATTTCAAATAGCTAACAAAATGATTGATGTAGATCTGCTAGTTTCTACAGGAGTACAATAAATCCCCAAGTCCCTTTGAAAAACTATACTACATGACAACTCCATTAGCCAAGGAGTGACACTGAACAGATTATTGAAAACCATCTGAACATTCATGATTAGAAGTAGGTTCTCTACCTTTGAACAATCCCATGAAGACAGTTAACAGTTTTAACAGTGGCTTTTTCTGGGGAATTAGTACAGATCTGTATGAAAGCAACCTCAAACAAGAGAATAGTAAGACTTCATGAAACTGCCTCCATGCCTGTGTATACTTACTCTCACATTTGTTCCCAGCAGAAAGGGTTCCTGGTCTCCATGGTTTCTGGTGGTAGCCTGGACAGCACTTGTTACAGCTCTCTCCACATGTGTTGTGTTCACACTGGCACTGCAATTTCTAAGAATAAAATATCCACTTTCTTGAAATATTTTTTAACGGAAAATTTAATCAATTTTGCCAAAAGTCTGCTCAGTATCAATCTTAATCCAAAAAATGGCATGAACCACAAATACCCTACAAGTGACACTGAACTGTTCTACCATGGTACATCAAATACTAGGAGATAGCCTTTCCAGAACAGGAGGGGCAAATCTTCTGTGCTGCAAGACAGACTATGCTCCTTAAATTGTTTAAATTCAATGCCAAAGAGGAAGAGTTTATGTCAAGAAAATTACACAAAAAAACCCAGATATGCTTGCTCTGAAAAAAAACCCAAAGATAAAGCGAATAATTTGTATGCATCATATGATCTATTTTAGCTTCCCCTTTCTCATTCTTCTTAGGATTTTTTTTATTATCGTAATTGGAAAAGTTGTTTTGCAAAAATAATGAGATTAAAGAATACCTTTGTGATTTCATCCAAAGGGCAGCTTCGAGCATGGCCGTAACAAATACACATGCCACCAACAGAGATGTCCTTTATTGAATAGTAGTACTACAAAAAACAAAGAGAAAGGTATGAATAAAAGACATTTACATGTAGATACATTTCCCTGCCCTACCCTGGCAAAATAAAATGCCAGCATTCAACTAGTCTGTGTAAATAAAAGAAATACTTGAAAATATTTGCCATTTGGGGAAACCTTCAGTTTTTGTGGTTTTTATTCTTCCCATGTTTTTCTCAATTGGTATGAAACACTAACTGACTTTTAACTTCTTAGTTTGTACGTAAAATTCCTCAGCTTTGAGAAAGACCACCAGATGTGACCTCAGCCAAAATGTACTTGCAAAAAAAAAAAAGAAAAACCCACAAAAATCTTTTTCCTTCACTTTACAAGAAGCCATAAAGCATAAAAAAATTGCCATATTTTAGAGTCAGTCTGGGGACTAAGAGTATGCTTTCTTAAAATGGGAACTCTCCTTCCCTTATAGCCACTTTGCACACTCATTTCCAGACCAGTTCCTGGCTACTACTGTGTAGCCAGTGAAATATTCTATCCAAACTCTTAGCTTAAAAATTGCAGATACAGCAGAATACTATCCATTAATATTGCCAGGTGGTGAGCAGAAACAACATACATAAGGAAAGGATTTAATTTTCAAGGCAAAGAGGAGGCAGGAAATGACCATCTGGGTTCAGTTACAGCTGCAGAATCAACATGATTGGCCTGTTTGTATCCTGGGAAGTATGTACTACAGGGGAATGAAAAAGAAACTCTTTTTGAGGATACTTCTAAGGGAAGAGTTCAATGCTCTCAGACCTAGCAACCCTAATGTCAGCTGGTTCAGGAAGAGAGGTAGCTCTGGGTGGTCAGACATGCTGACTCCTGGACTGTTATTTCTTTGAAGGCTCTTGGAGTTGGAGCAAACTATCTTCTCTGATTTCGTATTTATTTTTTTATGGTCTTAAATTTCTAATGTTCACTATTTTGAGAGGATTTTTAATATTATAGGCTTGAATTACAAAAATCATTCAGGGACTTGTCATGAACAGTAAGTCCTAAACTACAAAGAAGGAGGTTCAGCCTGAGAAAAAAAAAACAGAATTTAATTTCTCACTGCATTCCCTGCTATGTTTCCTTTGTCTTATTTTCTGCCAGTGTATGGCTCACAGCAGCTGTGTGCAGCTTGGAGCTGAATGAGAGACCAGTGATAATCAAATGCTATAGACAGAAATAAATAAAAAGAACACAGAAATAAAGGTGCTGTTGAAATGTCTGAATTGGCCATTTTTCAGGACTAAGTACAGGAAACTAAACATAATCAACAACCATAGCAAAGTCTTCAAAGCCAATAAAAACAGCATCCAAAAAGCTGGAAGTTGTCATCTTTGTTGCAGCTGGTTGCATAACAAAGTGAGACTCAAGGTGGGACATCAGGATTTGGGAAACCTGGCCAATATGTGTAGTTCTTCATATAAAACTGCACTAAACAGTGCTGGGTGGAGAAGTACTAAGCCCTGGATTGTACATCTGTGTATGTTACAAATTCAGTGGCAGTGCTTGTCCTCCAAATTCTTGTTTCCCAGCTGTATGTTTGTATGCTTCCATGTCAAACTTCCCTGTTGAGGTGTATGTCTTGATATGCCAATACTATCAAGTTCCTTCCTCCCTTCTGTACTCAACTACCCAGACAGCACAAGGATTGCCTGTATCAGAGAAGCCACAAACTGCAAGAATCCTGTTGCTGCTCAAGGAAGAGTTACCAGCAGATGTTTTTCAGGAAAAAGAGCCACAAAGGAAGGGAAGGAGGAAACACTTCTCATGTTCTCCTGTCCTTATCACAAAGACTACATTCACAGAAAAACCTGAAGCCTCTGAAATGTTAACCTATGAGTCGTGGGCAAATTAACATGGTCAAAATGGAAAGATACAAAGCAGAAATCCTTTTCCAGCAGAAAACCTGTTGATACTTCCAATGTTAAATTTATGTGAGAACCTGAAGAAGTTAGCCTAAGTGCTTGGGGCTCAGTTTTCACAGTTTTAGTATCAAATCTGGAAATCAATTAATGCTCTCGGAATTCTATACAAACATTTTACATTATTTACAAGCTCTAAAACAATTAATTATGACATCCTTTAAAAAATGAAAAAAAACTCTTATAAGACATTGAAATTCACAATAGCAATGTTTCCAAATAATTATGTTTATGAACCACAGCACTGGGTCCTGAAATCCATGATACACCACAGAAAGTACCGCAGTGGCATCAAGAGCAATCTCAAGGGGCATCTCCATCAGCCAAACCATATTTTGTATTTTGATGATAAAGCATTATAAACACTTCTCCTAGCATAAATCATTTACACAAACAAATACAAATAAAACAAAAACCATCTTGAAAAGCATTTTCTAAAAGCTGTTTATGACGAGATATTGTTGTTAATGGTGTCAAAGGCAAGGCAAGAATTATTTAACAAATAATCAAAGCCACTCTGAATGACAAGAATTAAGTACTTCTTCTCAAATAGGTCAGAATAGACTCTCCTCTCAAGCTATACTGAACACCATTTATGAATAATCAGCTTACCCTTCTGGTAACAATGGGGTCAAGTTCCTTGGGATCGTTATGGCTGAGAGTCATGAGGTCAGCATTCAGAGTTCTAATACGCTGCAGTCGCAGGCGAATGTATCGTGCAGAAGTAAATTCCAACAGCTTCTGTGAAGGATCATCAGCACTAGGCCTACCATTGATCAGTGATGTGTGAATCTGGAAAGAAAGGCTGACTTAGTGACAAACATAATTGTGATTCATTTACCACAACAAACATTAGTCTGAGAATCAAAACCACAGAACTTATCTAGTTTCCCAACAACTCAGGATGGTGACACCTTAAACTACCTGGAGTTCTTTTTATTTCCCCATTGTCTATCTGCAGGCAAAATTCCTGCTGCCTGAGTCACACTGTTCTGAAACCACCATTATCACCTCGTTATGGACCCAAGTCTCCTTGGCTTTTGTAGAGATAAAATAAGGAGAAAAACCAAGGTACAGTATCAAGGTGAGTCCTTAGGTTCTGCAGTCTTCCTTCCCCTACCTCATTGAGATAGAATATGTAACTCCGGCCATAAGCTCAATTTTGTGCTTACAGATTTCTTCTATGTAAATAGAAAGATCTTATTACAAAGCATAATGTGGTTCACAATTTCAATCTGGGGTCATTAATCCTACACCTAGCAGTGATGAGGCTACACAATCAGCAAGAAGTACTCAGTGATAAGAGAATGCAGTGGGAAGCCCACACAGATGTCAACTGAAACCAAGGGGCTGCCATCACAAACCCACTCATTTAACCTACGTCTTTTTTTGCACAATTCCAGTTGGCCCTACTAAGATGACCTTTGGTATCAAACTACAAAGCTTTTTCTGGCAACAGCCTCTTCCTTCTTTCCAAAGCTACTTAGGAACACACAAAGATATTATCCCCTATGACCATACAGTCCCTGCTCCATTTTACATAAAAAACAGGAAAACAAGACCCTACCCTACAGACAACAAACAAGTGTTCAACAGTTCACCTGGTGTCCAAAACAAACAAAGGGTCATGTTTTGGGCTTGTCAGCTGCATTTCAGAGTGCATGGCATATTCTCATTTATGAAGAGTAATTTTGTCTCATACTACTCTTGAATTTGTAGTTTCAACTTTGTCCAGTATTGTCAAATTGTTCCCCTGAAAATATTCCTACAGATTATAGATTTTTTTATTATTATTAAAAAAAAATCTTAATTCTGTAATGGAGCTAGGACCTCCCTAGAGAGCAACTGTGTTATTTAAAAGACATACAGAGACTTGTAATGGAGGTCACATTCCCCAAGGAGTGACATTGACATTTATTGATTAACATCAATAAATGTCAATATTCCTTCTTAATATTCTAACATAGCATGTTCAAAGATTTCCACTTTTCTGATAGCCCATCCATTTTTCAACTGCAGAATAAGAGTTATGAAAACCAAAATGTTTCCCAGGTCTCATCCTACAAAATTAGCACCACTTGATATAATATTCAGCTCTCATAGAAATACAGACAATTCTTCTAGTCCATCTGCTATGCTAAAGCAGGATTTATTAGAGTTTTTTTAGATGTTTGACCAACCCACTTTCAAAGACCAATGTTAGTGCTGACTTTGCAACCTTCCAAGGCAACGTATTCAAGGCCTTTCCGGCTTTATTGCTAGAATAAAGCAATCCTAATCTCTAAATCATGTTTTTCCTTTCTGCAATTTCAGAACCCTTCTTGGATCCTGTCACAGAGATGCAGAAGAGATTTTTCCTCTTTGCACCCATGTTTTATGCAACTGAAGACTGAACATGCCCACCACATCTCAGTCTGTTCTCTTCAGGCAAATTGGTTGTGACATATTCATTCAGAAGTGATGTTTTCTGCTGGGAATTAGGAGGCAGAATTGTTGGTCAAATATTCAAATATCACTGCACTCCTTTTACTGAAAAAAAATTATATATAATCAACTATAAAATTATATATACTCAGCTATAGATGAACAAAATTTCAGCATGGGGCACAACATCCTATTCTCATCTACTATTCAATACAGACATAGAATTTGCTGGGCTTGCTGCAATCCTTGGATTTCCTCAGCAAAGAGAATAGGACCCAACCATAGCACTGGAATTTCTAACACAGTGTTTGCTTTTTATCACTTAGACACCAGATATTTAAAGATCCAGAAATGCATGTCACAACCAATTGGCTTTACCTCCCATGTGTCACATGCCACTTCATTTTACATGGTCTTTCCTACCTAATATATACTCTCACTACTCAAAAGTAGTGCCTTCAAGTGATGAAATGTAAATTATGACTCACTTTTTTAGTCTCAAGTTAAAAGCTTGAACAGTAGAAATTCTACTGTCTAGAAATTCTACTAGTAGAAATTCTGCCACAATACACTTAAATCTTTATAGACGCTGTAGAGGAATCTTAACAAGCAGAAAAAGGGAGAAACAGAAGGGATACTGACTAAGATGCTAAAGAAGAAATACCATGATTCTCCTTGCACACTGTTACATTTGGCTAATATATTGGTTATATAAGCTTATATACCCTGATATTCCTGTATTATGTATTTTTGGCTTACCTGTCCTTCATAATTCAAGACCATTTTCAAATAACTGCAGCTTAAACCTTGCAATTCAACATAAGTCCTAAACTGACTATGTAAATTGCTGGAAGCAGATCTTCAAGCAGTATAAATCAGGCAAACAACTGAACTTACAGTTGAGCAGCTATAGCTCTTCAAACCTGAGAAAAATCTATCAGCCAAACTGGAAAAATGTCAAAAAGACATTTGGCAAAATGATGTTATTTGAGATTTGGCAAAAAAATGTTATTAATGACAGCCATATTTAGATATGTGGTCTTTTTACCCTAACAGTTATTTCACATCAAGACACTCCAAGCTGGTGGCAGAAAACTAGGATGCTAGCAAATGCTGGATACAAGGCAAGCATTTACAGAGATCAGCTGATTTGCCGGGCCATTCTTAAGTGCAATAGATTAGCCAGAACAAATTACAAAGCCCTAAGTACATATATTTTCCATAGAGTTCCAAGATTCGCTAATGCAGATTGTGAGATATTCCATGCAGGCAATATTCCTGTCTGACAGGCAATTCAGTTATAAAGGAGCAGCCTGTCCTTTGTGAATGACATCTTTTATGCATGTGTGTTTATCTGCTACAGGGCAGGAAGGCTTCCCAGAGGGATCTGGACTGGCTGGATTGCTGGGCTGAGGCCAGCTGGATGAAGTTCAACAAGGTCAAGTGCTGAGTCCTGCCCTTGGGTCACAACAACACCAGGCAGTGCTACAGGCTGGGGTAGAGCAACTGGAAAGCTGCCCAGCAGAAAAGATCCTGGGAGTGCTGGTTGACAGCAGCTGAAACTGAGCCAGCTCTGCCCAGGTGGCCAAGAAGGCCAATGGCATCCTGGCCTGTGTCAGAAGCAGTGTGGCCAGCAGGACCAGAGCAGTGATTGTCCCCTTGTACTCAGCACTGGTGAGGCTGCACCTCAAATCCTCTGTTCACTTCTGGGCCGCTCAATCCAGGGAGGACATTGAGGTGCTGGAGCGTGTCCAGAGAAGGGCAGCAGAGCTGGTGAAGGGTCTGGAGCACAAGTCTGTGAGAAGCAGCTGAGAGAGCTGGGAAATAGCCTCAACTTGTGCCAAGGGAGTTTTAGATGGGAAACTAGGGAAGTTTTTTGCATAGAAAGGATGGTGAAGCATTGAAGAAGGCCACCCAGGAAAGTTATGGTGTCTCCATCCCTGGAGAGACATGTAGATGTGTCACTTTAAGAACATGGTTTAGGGGTGAAGTTGGCAGTGCTGAACTCATATAGTAGGACTCAATGGACTCAATGACCCTAGTCCTCATTAGTAGGACTAATAGTTGGACTCAATGACCTTAAAAGTATTTTCCAACCTAAAATATTCTGAGATTCTCCATAGTAGACAGAAATTTAATTCTGCCATTTTTTTGTGTTATGTTTTTCCATCATTACACTCAGAAAAAAGGCAGTGTTTTGATAGTGTAGCCCAATTAATTATATGTACCATCAGGAAAAAAGAATGAGGAAAAAACATCACTAAATTGAATTTCTGGCATTCCTGGAGCTGGAGTTGTATAGCCTACTAAATATACATTACAAGCAGCACTGTTCCTGTACAGTCAATAAGGGTTGTCTGGTTAATTGTGTAGAGAGACAGGTTTAGGTTTCTTTGTTCCATCTGATCTGTTGGTTTTATGTTGACTATATACTGATCACATGCTCACAACATCGCAATAAACGTTTTATTAAAGTAAGTGTGACTTTACATTACTGAATTTCACTGTTTTTTTCTTGCTGTTAGTTTTATGTGAATGGCTACATACAGTCCAATCTTTTTTTCTAACCAAGAAATAAAAACATATTGATTTCTATGAAGCTAGGAGTTACTAGCACTCTCCATGGGATAACGCCACACTTATTATCATGGTCATACATTATAGCATTCACAATGGAATAACCACTGGTTTTAATGTATCATTTCATTATGTAGCTGTCTCTCTGTAATAAATTACACAAGTACCGTGAATAGAGTTTGTTAAAAGAAAGAACAATCAACAGCAAGACTGCACAACTCGTAGCCCTTTTAATTATGCTACATCCTTGAAACAATGCCAAGGCTTGTTTAGGAGTTCCAGCTGTGCCGAGCACTTCAACAGTGTTAGCTGCTTTATCTCACACAACCAGGTGTTCCTAACACAGGAGTTTTCTCTACTAAATGAAAAAACTGGCAGAACACAGAGCCTCTGTTATAGTTTTTCAGGATAAAGGAACTAATAATTCACAGCTAATTGCTACCATCAAATTATATGGAAAGAGAGAACAAAGAGTTTAGTAATGGGAACACAGAGCCAAAGACACATTTCATCCCAACATTTAGAAGTTTGCTATACTAGTACGTGATATAAAGATAATGTTATCAAAGCAGAATAACAGATGATCTGGTATGCTGAGGGTGATAAACTCTGTAACTTTAATTCAAAAGTTTTCAAATTTGAAATGTTCAAATGTTTTCAAAATTGCTAGCACTCCATGTTCTTAATCACAAACTGCAACTACAAAGATACCTCTCCGTGTTCCAGGGGAACTAGTCTGGAGTAATAGGAGGTGCAGATCACTTCATCATCTCTCTTGTAAGTTGGCGGCCCAATTCTTGGTGTAATATTGTAACGAGTTAAACATTCAGTATCACTAATTGCATAGTACTGCCATGGTCTGAACTCCGTGCCATCTATGGAGCGTTCCAAAATCCAGTTTCCAGGTCGTGGAGCATTAGCAGCTTTGATGATGACATATGCAACTTGAAAGACCTGAAAAAAATGCAAGAAGAAAATATTAACACTTCATTGTACTGTAAAGCACAACCAGAAGCCAACTGGGTAGTAAATTTAAATTTTAAAAACAGTATGCAGTTTGCCTGGGGAGAGGGTAAAATTTGGTAAAGTAACTTGGGATGTTTTTTGCACAAATGTTTGACAAGAGGTCCATCTGATTGTGTCCAGGGCATCAGTTTGTGCTGAAATCTATATACTTCACATTTCAGGATTAGTTTGGTATAACACTCTGTGGGAAATGTATAGCTTTTCTGAACCACTGAGGGCTTCAAAAAACTGAGGTTTGGTTGAGTTTTCTCGTTTGGTTTTTTGTGCTTAGTTGTTTGTTTTTGTGGGTTTTTTTATAGATGCAGCCCAAAAAGCTCTTTGGTTTACAAATGGTTTACAAGCAGGGAATGTAATCTTCTCTGTAAGAACATTTCTGATAAACTTTTTACACCCTATGTTAAAAACCTCTTTGCATTACAATCTCATCCTTTGTTGAAGTTATTTCAGCAGAAGACTACTTACAGGAACTGCTAAAAATACAGAGACAAGCTGATTGTGACAAAAATAAGCATGATAAAAGAGCTAATATTCTTAAGTAACATTAAGATATATATGAACTATGCAGCTATCTTGACTATTTTTCTGACAACCCAAAGTGAAATCCCCATGTGCACAACAGGACTGTTCAACACTTCTGTGAGTAGGCAGGGCAGTAATTAGGTTCATATCACCCTTTAAATTACCTTGTCATGCAGCCAGATAACCTGCACTGGCCCCCAGCTCGCTGCAGCATCAGACACGAGCACTGAAGAGCACTTACTGCAGCACCACCATGTTCTCCCTTACCTGCTACATCACCTCACTCAAAAAGGCTGCATTTGCAAACTCATAAGACTTCTATATAGGAGTTTAGTGTTTCATATGAACTGGAATAACAAGCCAAGTTTAGATGAAAGAAAAAATCTATATTATTCAGCCATCTCAGAGAAATGCATTTCCACTTGAGCAGACTGCCTGGTCAGCTGCTATTATCATCATAATTCCTGTCTGCATGTGCAGTATTAATACTGTGTTGAGCTCCAATCTGTCTGCAATCAGTTCTTTCATACATTATAAATTTAAATTTTTAGGANTTTTTTTTTTGTTTTTTTTTTTTCAGTAGAGATTAAAGCCAGAGCAAGAACAATACTTGCCACATGAAAGCACGTTTTGATTTTGCCAAATGGGGAAATAAATCCACAAAAATAAATAGTAACTGTGATGTGTATGCAATTCAGGAAACTACTTTTGAAACAAAACATTATTTAAGTGAACAAAGCTTTGGTTAGGAGATCTTGCACACATAAGAAGGAAAAAAATTTGGTGATAGTTATCATCAAACGATTCACTACATATAGTATCTTCTAAAAATTTACTACATATAGTATCTTTTAAAAAGTAAAACAATCTTACTTTTTAATTAAAATCAGACATAACTTACACTATAATATTCATTTGGTTTGACTTTCTTTACAGACACTCCAGTTTTATCCTGTTAAACACCAGTTAGATACAGAGTATTTCTAGTTGTTCCAATAAATATGAAAATTTACACAAAATTAGGATTTTACTGTGACCTTTCAGCAATGTAAGCAGATGCAAGCAAAAGGAGAAGCCAGCTCATTCTTTAGGCAGTCTTAGAAATAAAATTTCTCTGGGGTCTGTGAATCCTCTGCTGTTTCACATAATCTTAAAATTTGATCAAAGTTAAATGAGTATCAAGAATTCCAATCGAGCTTCCAGAAGAGAAAAACGCCTTTTAAATGAAACCTAGATCATGCCAACAATCTCCAACTGAAAAATAAAAGCCAAAATAGATGGCTTTAAAGGAACAAAGTATACCATGTGGCCAGACTTTAAGCCAAACAACTATATTGCCTACACACAACCTGGATTTCATTGATTCAGTTAGTGGCATTGAGTTTTGCACTCAGTTAAGGCTAAGCAGAATCTGGTGTATCATCATTTCAGTACCCAAAACCTGGAGATACTTGTATGTGACAGGAGTTGCTTGTATGGGCATTTTCTCCATCACAGATGAGAACTTCACAAAACTATTAAAACTAGAGAAGTTTTATCGACTGGGCTTAGAAACAGCTATGCACTTCCAAGTTCCTTTGAAGTCAGTAATCTTTCTCAAATGCATAAAAGATGCAAGACTGGAACCCAAACCTTTTTCAAATACCCTGGTAAAAAATCTCCCTCAAAAACTCTCATATGTCCTTTATTTATTTTTTTTCCACTCTGCTTGCTGTCATCAACTAAACTGCTTCCCTACTTATTACACAGTTGGCTGAACAACAAATGATCTACTTTTGATTACTTTGAGATTTTTCAAGACCCATTATAGTCTGCAGCTGATGTGGCTAGTTTTAAATCCAGTTCCAGCTAGTAACAATGAGCTATCCTTCATCACAAACTAACTGCTACAGTAAAAGATTATGCAAGTTAAACTTATTTTAAATATCAAGTTCCTTGGTGAGGGGGGAGTGGAGGGAAAAGCCAGTTAAATATTAACATTTTCACAGCAACTGTGCACAAATTCAATGCACAATTCAATAAATTAAATCTCCTCTCAACTCTTCCATTTACACACATAGCTCTCAGGTATCTCATTTTATTTCACAGGTAAATTCACGTCATAATGAATATCAATACCTTCAGGAAAATTTGTCAGCCCCTGAAATAATATAGGTTAAATAAATAAATAAAGGATTTTGTATATATGTTCTCAGACTCAAGAAGTCACAAGACAATCTACCAGGAGGAGCTTTATTCTCAGGGATTATGTTTCCCAGCAAGGGAATGAAGCTGGAGGAAGGGACCAAGGTGTCCACAGTGTTCACAGATGAAGAGGTTTTAAGGAATATCTGTAGGTAGGGGTTTTGAAGACCTCTTATCCCAAAGACTCTGCAACCCATAATAGGTCAAGAAGTCCATGTAATGAAAACTGATTTTTCTTTGAGCACTTTTTTAAAGAATTTGCTTTTAGAAGTTCAAGTCTGAACATCAAAGGCAGTTTCTTATCACTTTCTATGTTCATTCAGTGCCCGCCAACCAGCCACGTGATAAACCTGAGCAAGGGCTAATGATTTGTATACTTTAATTTGACTGTATAACTTTCTCAGAACTAATTTCCTTATTGAACTACAAGGGTAAAAAGGGCAAGTCAAAGCAAGTTAGCAATTCCTAAGCCACATATTAAAAATGCCATTTTACCAGCATTTCAATCCTGATTTTTAAGATCAGACAAATAAACTTGTACTAAAAAACCTCTTTTTCGTAGCTGCAATGCCAACAAAATAAGACATTTCTGCTTTAATTCAACTTTCTAAAAACCTTGCTTCTCTGAATGCAGATCCAGCAACACCAAGTGCATCATTCTTGAATACTCTCAAAGAATAAAAGACTAGATGAAGGCATATTTATCAGTTTATATTGTTTACAGAAATATCTTTTTAAGAGCTAAAGACAACTTCATCCTTGTAGACACTGTGAAGCCTAGCAATTGTTTGCAACATTTTTCTCTGATGATTCTGTGACATTAAAAGTGCAAAATACACTAAATCCAGAAGAACATCTAGTCTCATTAATTATCTTTTCTTCAAGATTTTGATTCATTATGTGCAAACATTAATTTGGAATTGAAGGGAAATTCATTTTACTCAAGAATATTATTGTAAGAATGTACAGATGAACACCCTGAATCTTGCATCATCAGTTTTACAAAGCCACAAAAGGCTTTTAAGGAAGTTTGCCACATACAATAAATTAGTCCTGTAAAATCAACAGAATAGCATTTTTTTTACATCAGCAAACCACGTATCTTTACAGAAACCTGTTCTTCCCAGTTGATTTCAAGAGGAAAGCTCCGAAAAAATCATATTATAATATTTACATTCTTTTGTACTTTGTAATAGCAGAAACTACAAATTACTCCTACATTAGCCTCCAAGTGGTTATCCAGTACTCATAGAATACTCATAAGCTATGACTAAATCAGAAGTGGAGTTGTTTTCTCAACTCAACTAAATACTATGGGTCTTCCAAGAAGAACTAGTCTTGCTTTTCAGTTCAAGAACTTTTTGACATACAATCATCTGTCTTTCTGCTACACCAAGGATACAGAGAATATTTAAATACCTTTAGAAGTCCAAAGCAGGGTAATAAAACAGAAGTAAGTAGTCTTTGTTTAATGGTGTCATAGAGTAATATTTTACAGCTGGCTCTATCACAACAGTAAAATGTATCCTAGCCAGGATTTATTAGAATTGTAATTTCACACTGCAACTGCCCAGAAGAGTCAAACTCAGACAAAAAATGCTGTTTTTATAAAAAACCGCTGCTGTGTATTTTGTTTCTGTAGAACTACCAGTGTAGCAAGCACAAGGTCATAAATCAAATCTTAGTGTCTTGTACATCAATCCTACACCTCATTGCTACACTGCTCCTTCCCCAGTTCTGGATCATCGCCATACATTTAATGGAAAGGGGGGAGGAGGAGGCAGTGGTGTAGGGTGTGGGAAGGAAAGACTATCATACATGTGGATCCTGGAAAGACTGAAGGGCACACTAGAATAAACGTACCTAGTTGTCATGATGTATATGTGCTAGAAAATCTTGACATAAGCTATCCTTATAAAATGCTATATTAGCTACAAATAACACAGATTCTGCAAAGGAGAAAGATAAAAACAGCAATTTTGATGCTGATTTTATTAGCTAGCCCTCTTTTCTTACTGAGATCACATCAAACTACTCTGTAGTACAGCTGGTTTTAGACTAAATAGACTAAGAACAAGGTAGACTATTAGCTAAAAGAATATCCTCTATTCCCTTCAGCTTGAAGCCAAGAGATGGATAGCCATGGAGGCTCACCTAGGAAAATTGTACTGGAGTCAGTGTTCACCAGCTATGGCATTCTTTCCCATATTTGCCTGCCAATGGTATGTTTCAGCACTTACCAACCCAACTGCTTGGATTATATCTCTAAACTGTACATTGGTAATAATCCCAAGAAACAATCAATTCCTCTTAGTCCTAGAACTTCTGATAATTGCACAAAAAAACCACCCATAAATAATGACCATATTTTTAACATCACAAAAAGGTGTGAATATATTCTATACTCTGGCAAGGAAAGTTGAAGGACTTGTTCACTTTAATGTGGCACTTAACAGATTTAATGCACAACGCTTGAAATGTAAAAAAAAAAAGTACCAATGATGAAATTCTACTGAACACTGGCACTGACTTTCAGGAATATTTTTACAGGTCCTATTTTGAGTAATTCTGAAACAAATGTAAGAAGTAAACAATCAGTAAAATCACTAAGGTCCTTTAAATGCTTTTCTTTTGTGTTTTCTTTACTTGTGCTGACTAGTTTAAAGCAAGCACACCAAGTCAGCTCTAATAACTCACTGACTTCAAGCAATCTCTATTAACCAAATCCTTTCTCACAGAGCAGTAATTTACATTCAGTTTGCATAGCCCTAGATGCCTTCTCTCTCTCAAACTCTCTAGGGAAAACACAGAAGAAAGGCCCCTTAGGGGAAACTTTTCAAATCGAATTAGTGAAACTGAGCATGGGTCAGGAGAGAAAAGATATGTATTTGTTGAAACATTAACAGCACTAAGACTGAAGAATAAATGATTCAGAGGGCAACTCAGCTGACCAGCTGTTTCCAAAGTGAAATTTTTCTAGGAGGATGAAAACTAAGGCACCCCCTCCTTCTTCATTTTTCCTTCCTGTTTGTCCATTTACAAACCAAACACAAAGTTAACTCTTCAAACAACACAACATCCTATCCAAACCTTCTGTCACTGACAAAAAACACCCTGTGATCATTATCCTAACAGTTCTGCTTTCTAATTAAAGACCAAACTAGGCACCTGTTTAATCTATGCTTTATTTGAAAACATCAAAGTTAAATCCTCTGGTTTAATCTTCAAAATAACTTTTAAGCAGGGTCTAGAGATCCTGCAAAAGCTTCTTACCAATTCTACACCTCAAGTATGCATTCTTTAGTAAGTAATAAAGCTGCTTCTTACAGAGTTTGGAGGCATCCCCATATTAATAAGGAATTGTTGAGTTATGATTTTCAAACAGCTTAGGTGGGCCAGCACATAGATCTGTTCAAAGCAAAACAACAAGAAAAATACATTTCCTCACGAATTATTTTGTCTATTCTTGGAGCAGGGTAGGAAACTTCTGATTCTTGTAGTCTTACAAACTTATAAATTAGCAAATGCCCTGTACAGTTTAGCATGCTCCTGTCTAAGAATGATAAATCCCTCCAAGTTTGGCCATACAGAGTGGCCAAAACAGAGGAACCAACTTTTGCCTACAGTTCCAGGCTCCCCAGGGTCACAAATCACTGTTTCAGAAATTTAAACCCTCAGTCTGCAGAACAGCAGACAGCAAAAGTTCCTGGAAGATATAGTTTAGAACATTTTTTTCCAGTGCTCCTCCCAACCAGATGATGATCAGAATCAGTCAGAAGTATCCTCATATATAAAATGTGTGCTTTGGCCAGTACGCTGAAAACACTCCTGTTTAAAAATAAGCCCTTGAAAATACAGATTTCAAGTAACTTTTAAGAAATAAAAGGTGGAGGAAAACAGTATCAGGACTGCTGGGGAAAAGACAGAAGCATGAGGAAAAGACAGAAGGTTAGGCAGAGGAAAGTTACCAAGACAAAGGAATTGGTACAGATGGAATTGGTTACCAAGACAGAAAGAACACGGATGACAATTTTTGCTAAAAACTTTTTTTGTTTTATCTAAACACAGAAGAGCTGCAATCAATTTGTACTGGCTTGTATCCTACATCCATTTAATGACACTCACTTAAATGTTACTCACCTGCCTTAAATCCAAGGTGATGGTGACCCAGTGGTATTGCCTTCCATTCTGAATGCTGGGACTCTGCCACCAGTTATTGGTACCATCGATTGCACTGGAAATTGGGTGCTGCTCTGTTACAAAGCAAAATAATTAAACATCTCTTGAAAATAAATCTCACTGCGCTTTTCTGACCCAGCACATTTATTTCACACAAAGAAAAATCTCTTCCTGTCATAAAGAAGTAAAAGCTGAAATCTGCACTCAGACAAAAAGGTTGTCACTGGATCTTGCAGTGCTCAGTGGTGATACACGATGCTCACACTTTTTCAGCCTTTTGCTCCAAGGTAATTGCACTCACATAGTAGAGAGACTAAAACCAAAACATATTTGACTCCAATACACTCTGTATTCAAGGGGAAGGGTTAAAAAAAAAGACACAAACTCATGAAACAAAAAATCCAAAGCACATGAAGCTTGCCTTTGGGATTGGCACTGTGGCTGTCACAGACGCGGCACTGGGCGTTGCGCAGGGGCCGTCCAGGGACGTGCTCCACCAGTTTGCAGAACATCTCCGGTCCCTTCTCCCCGCAGGTGGCATTGGTAGAGATGTGAGCATTGCTGGCCAGGTTCAAAATAGCAGGAAACAGACCTTGAAAGAAATAATGTTTATCAGCCATATCATAGAGTATGCAAAGTTGGCACCCTGACAGCAGAATCCCATTATTTCACTCTATGTTTAGATGCTTTACGCTAAGGAACACAAGAGTTTGCAAACCAACTCTCCCAGTAACTAAACCTTCCCTTGCATAGTGAATTGATCAAAACCTGGGGGACAACTGGCCCACTGACAGAATCAAAGAGGGATTGTAGAGCACACACTCAGCTGGTGCGGAAATCGGCGTTTTACACAAGCTCTTTGCAGCAGCAACACTGCTGGCCTGAACAGGACACTCCAGACTTGAAAGATTTAAGGACTGAACTTTAGACCTTTGCTACAGGCTTCTTCTGCAGTCTCTGTGAAGTCTAAGGGATATTTTGCTTGCCACTTATTAATCTTTACACAAACACTTCAGTGTACTTTCAAACAGTTTTGCTCTTGTGCACTGGAATAATGTAACAATAGACTAAGTTTCAAGATTACAGCTACCAGACCAGGAATCCTTCACTTTTTCTAAAAGGAGTAAAGTTTTACTTTGATTTGAAGGCTACTGATAAAATTTCTAGAATACTGTATGTGACAGAAGTTAAGCAGTTTTTCAATCAGCTTCCAGCTATCCCTCATGAGCTAAAAAGATTTTATTTCTTGCATGGTTATGATGTTACAGAGATACTTAATTTCCACTCATAAGTAACTGTGAAAAAGAAGCAATTTTGGAAAGAGGAGTCCTGTCTTTAGAGATTAAACCCAGTGGGCTAAAATAAAAGCTAGAGCCTTTGTATGGCACATTAAAAATGCCACAAGAATTGCTAGTGTTGCAATAGTAAGATATTAAAATCACATTTTTCTTCTGTTAAAATGAAATTTTAAAAAATAGTAAAAATCAAGACATATTTGTGAAAATATATTCCACTAGTAAAAAAAAAAAAAAAAAAAAAAAAAAAAAAAAAAAAAAAAAAAATTTTAAAAAAATATTACACAAAAAAAAAAAAAAAAAAAAAAAAAAAAAAAAAAAAAAAAAAAAAACCCAAACCCTATTTCACTAGTCAAACTGTATGAATTCTTTTACTTCTTTATCCACAATATACCTCCAGAGAGAGTGCAATATTAAAGTTTTGCTTTCCTTAGCTGTTTATACATATAAATATCTCAAAGGTGGGTGCCAAGAGGATGGTTCCAGGCTCTTTCCAGTCTCTTCAGCAGCAGGACAAGGAGCAATGGCCGTAAACAGAACCAGAAGTTTCACCTCAACATATGGAAAAGCTTCTTCACACTGAGGGTGGCAGCTCAATAGAACAGGCTGCCATGGGGGGTTATGGAGTCTCCCTCTAGAGACATTCATAACCCACCGATCAAGTTCCTCTGTAATCTGCTCAGGGTGACCCTGCCTTGGTAGTGTCATTGGGCCAAATGTTCTCCAGAAGTCCCTTCCAACCCTAACAATTCTGTGATTTAACAAGGCTGCAGTCAATATTCCTTTCAAGTGTCTTTGCCCAGTAATTGTATTACCCTAGAAACCCTGGAGAAAAGCTTCAGTGTTATTTAAGACTTGCCTTCAGCTATTGAAAATTTGGCTAAATCCTAACCCTCTGCACCACTGTATGAATAACAAACTGTGTTTTCAATTGTGATATACTTGAAATTTAATAGGAGGGAGATGGAGCTTTGTGTTTTTTTGAATCCTGACTTCATTTATGTTAAATCCAGACTAGGTCAGATGCCTTGTTCTCATTACACCTAAATCTGATGCAGATGAGGATGCTGAAGACATCCTAATGACTATTCCAGTGAGGCTGTTCTGCCAGTAAGGTGTTTTGTGCACAGGCTTCTCTCACCTTGTGCAGTATGTGTGCAGTGCATCTCCAGATGTAAAACTGGAACCAAAGAAGAAATGCTGCCTCTGTTTTCCTACTCCACAAGAAAGCTCAATAGTGGAAGAGGGTACCTTTTTTAACATTGGTCTCCAATGATATAAAATCTTTCTTTTTCAGTATTAATTACTGTTCATGCAGGGGTCTACCAGCCTGTCTTCAAGAGCTGTCCATTACTTCCCAGGTCACCCATTACCTTCACTCACATTACAAAGTAGCTCTGCCATTTCTTTCCATTTGCTACAGTGAAATAATTTGCCTCCAACAACCTTCAGTCAACAGACATGTGCCAAAGGAATGGCAACCATAACTCATGATGAGTTTTCTGGGTCCCACAGACATAAAAAAAGACAGCATCAATCCAAGTGAGTTGCACTGGAGTTTTGCCCCAGGACCCAAATGAAAAGCAAAAGGTTGTTAGCATTGTTCTGCAAGGTACTGCATCTCTTCAAATCCTAGTTGACTATGTTCACCTCTGAATCTCTTTACCACAATTAAATTTTAAGGCAAACTGCAGAGGGGCAGCCACTGATTTCAGGGTAGATCAAGAATAGTGACGGAGATGATTTATTAGGAAACAATAAGGATCTGCAACAAATGAAATTGAAAAAAGGCAAATTTCAAATAAATTAGTTGTTGCATCTTCAAATAACACTGTTCCTCTTTATTCTTTAACTAAGGAGAGCCAGGTACTCAGAGTTAAGAATTCAAAAGCTCTTAGATGCTGCTCTGCCAACCTCCCTTCTCCCTCACTTCTTCACCCTCCCCCTGCCCCCAAAAAACAGAAAACCAAACATCTGCTAAGATATTTTTATGCCTTGTAGGAAGCAATAGGTATGATAAAGATTTATTCAGACCAACCACAGAATCAGTCACTTAAATGAGCCATTTACAGATAAACAGGTGACTGTCATCATATCTTGGTGTGAAATGCAAGTGGTCATAAGTGACATAAAACTCCATCAGAAGATAACATATTTCATTAAACTGAAACTTTAGCAAATTATATTTGCATTTTTAAGGTCACCTTTGATTAAGGATAATTTGGTCCTTAGGAAAGGACCTCTGAGGTCATCAAGTCCAGCCTCTAACTGATTACCACAATGTCAACTAGACCATGGCACCAAGTTCCACACAGAATCATTTCTTGAATACCTCCAGGGACAGTGCCTCCACCACTTCCCTAGACAGTCCATTTTCAATGCCTAACAACTATCCCGTGAAGAAATTCTGATCCTGAAGTCAAACCTGAATCTCCCCAGACACAGCTTAAAGCTATGTCCTTTCATCCTAGTACTTGTTGTCTGGGAGAATACCTGACCCCCACCTGGCTACACCCTCCTTTTCAGGTAGTTACAGAGAGTGATAAAGTCTCTCCTGAGCCTTTTTTCCCCCCAGGCTAAACAAACTCAGCTCTCTCAGTCCCTACTCATAGGACTTCCTCTCTAGACCCTTCATCCATTTAACTTCCATGGTTTTATATCTAAAGTACAGCACAAATGATAGATTAAACTGGATTTATTATATTATTCCCAGAAAGGAAGGCAAGTGCTCCATGCAAAACCATGGGAATTACTGCTCAGCATTTTGCAAGAGACTATGGTGGTCCTGAGAAAAGCTGGAAGAATTTTTAAACTAAACTCATTTACTTCTAGCTGCTGGCCAGCTCTTTTCATGGTAAGGTGAACTCTTTCATTATTTTCCAGCTACTCAGATGCTCATTTGCCTCAAACCAGAGATTTGCACACACTCCAGTGCCAGAAAATGAAGTGTATAGATGTTAATTTGACCTTGAGAAAGAATAACAATTGGTTCACTACAGCTCAGCACAAAAGCTAAACACAATGTTTTCATTAGAAGTTCAAACAAGTTACTCTCATTTGTAAGGACTTGGTTTTAGCCAGATACATGACTAAAACTCAGTAAGGAAGAACTGAAAATCTGAGTGGGTACTGTCAGAGTTATGTCACTCAGAGCTTTCCTAGAGAGACAAAGCACCCCAAGCTCAGAGCAAGTGGAGGGCATTACATTCCTAGGAAGGTGACCTGCAATGTGGATAGTGCAGAATTTGTCACATCCACACTCTACACGGTTCAATCCTTCAGGAAATGACAAGAAGTAATTCAGAGCTTAGATGGATTTGTTGTACATACAGCTCAGCAGGCAGACCTATGGTGAAGAACATAGCATTAATGTTTCAGCAAAACTCAGGAAAAAGGCTTGTTCATAATGAAGCCAGTTGTAACATTTTCAACTGATGAACAGTTGGTCAGCATGCCAGGGAAAAAGAAGACAGGCAAAAAGCTTTAAGGGGGATGAGGCAATTTCTATTTTATGAGCTTCAATATGCCTATTGACTCTGATTCTTCAAATTAACAGGGACAGGTGGAGCATGCAGTTTATTGGGGCAGATTCAAAGTACTGATAATTCATGTAGGTCATGATGGTTTCCTTAAGTAAAAGACATCTTTAGCCAGGACAGCTATCCCTCTATTGTAAAGTTAATGGTCAAGTATACAGCCTACATTTCTTTGGGAATTATTCTTCTTTACCAGCTTATACAGAAGCCCTCACAAGCTCCTGGTTGCTGATGTAAATATCATCATCTTTCCTGGGGACTCAAGTTAATTCTTTGTGGGTTTGTAAGCTTTAACTTTGTTACATATATGTCTACCAAGCACCCTAAATTCTCAACAAGAAGCATTTCCAGGATTTGGGACATTTCCAGGATTCTGGTAACTCCAACTAGGGTCAATGTGCATCTGTTGCTTCATTCTGATTGCACCTGATGCAGTAGCACATGAGCAGATCACAGCAATTATAATCATTCCATACATGAAATGGGTCTGACATATCTGGACTTACTGAGCATTTTGTCTAGCTCAGATATCCTGTCCATGTAGAGCAGCATCAGTGCAGTCTAACATTAGACTCACTCTCCATGTTCAGCCCACAGCACATATCCATCACTAAATGCAAATATAGAAATAATATGCATTTGTGCGCATATCAAAGGCTTTTAAGACATACTTTTTTCCCTTCCTTCTATTTAAGTTTTCTCAGTGTAGGACCCTTGGCTGTATTTTGTACAGTTAGATCTGAACAAAACCCCAGTTTCATTCTCTGATTAATGATTTTTTTTAATCAGAAAATTATTAGTATTTAATCACTGATCTGTTTTGGTTAGAAGATCAGTGGATTTGTGCATTTTGGCAAAACACATGCACGATCTATGGTTTTGACCACGGTTAACCGTATGAATTCTCACAATGTGACAGGCTAAAACTATTTTTTACAGATGGTACATGAAGGGAGACAGTCCCAAGAATAAAAATCTTCCTTGCAGAGGCATAGATGATTAAAATAATTTCTTTTACAAACAGAAGGATGCACATGAGAGTTCTACTTTACACTGGGGGCTTCACTACATCACCAAATATATTCAACAAGCACAATAAAGGTAATACATTTTGGTATCCAGATCAACACAATAAGGATGGCAAAACTCATACAGAAATGCCACATGTAAGATAGCTTCTTCCTGAATAGAGATTGACTGATCTTCCTGACATTTCTAGAAAGCTAACTAAATCAGGGAGGCGTTTTGTTGGGGTTTTTTTTTTCAAAGAACACCAACTGACGGGAAATGAACACAAAAGATTATATGAAGCAAGCCAAGAACGGAGTTCAGAAAGTTTTCTGGATTGTTCATCAGTGTATACAATGAAGATTCTAACCCAGACTTCAGTGAGCAACATTGAGACATTCAGTGATGCCAACAGCCTGATTTCTCTCTAAGTATTTTGGCTTTTTTTGTGCTGAGTGTAATAAAGCAGCAATTTGCAAGTGAACAAAGTAGATCTGACTTAAAAAACATAAAGAGCTGATGTGTTCAGTAACAATGAGCTTTTATTGTGTCATTTTTCAGAACACAGAAATACTTGAAGGGGTCTAATCTCATTTGCAAGTTAGCGATTTTTAAAAATGTAAAGGCTATCAGCAGCTCATAACAAGCCAGGAATGCTGAAGTTTGCTCACAAGCAATGATTTCTCCCTTCACTGAAAACATTACAGTGACAGTTGTTCAGAATAGTTTGATGCACTTCCGGGGAACAGAATAGACTAAAGACAAAATGTAATAAAATGTACAGTATTAGAATTTATAAAATATGTAATAGCATTACACACAGAAGTTGAGGTCACATTCTTTATAACATTCTCAGACTGTTTTAAATAGCACAGATTTGATTCAGTTGTTCTGTCTTATTCAAGTTTTGGATTAAATGAGTTTACTAAATAAAAGCCCTGGAACTATCAGGCTTGATTCCTAGCCTGCTCAATAGATTTACCCTCATTGTATTTTACCAACAAGCACCCCTAGTTTAACCTTCTCTATACACTTTCATCAGAATCTTACCCTGTAATCACATCAAATATCTAGGCTGGTTTCCCTAAAATAAATGGGCTGAAATTGCTAACTTCTAACTATGGGAATTAAGGTATTAATTCTCTGTTCTTACAGTCAGCAAGAAATGTGGGTTTAACACTCAACCTGCCTTATAATCCACTTTGTGGAGACGTTGCCTAAAACGTGTTAGCTGCAGCATTAACCCACTTGAAAGGCTGAAAGCTTCACCACAACTTACACAATAAGCTTAGATAGCAAGTCACTAGTTAGAAATTATTTTGAAAACTGATCACACCTTTTTCTGCAGCTCAGGAGAGAGGAGAATTTCTGCAAGTAAAACATCAAGTTTATAGGATTTAACTACAGAATATGTTTGGAGGTTTTTTGCAGAATGTCTGCAACTTTAATTTGCAATATTTAGATAAAACTACTTCAGATTTAAAAGAAATCTCTACCATGACAGAATATTATCCTTTCTTGAAACAAGTTCTCTATTTCTTCTCATACTGTAAAACAAAGCTGACTAATGTGTCAATCACAGAAATACTAGGTAGCGAAGATTACATTTATTTAATTTCATCAGCTTTTAAAGTAAGAACATACTAAGTTTGTCTGTTCTCAAGAGCTTCCAATGATGGATATTCCTCAACAATTCCTTGACAAGTCTATTCTGGCACTTTATCACTTCAAAAGTTACAAACTTTCAGTCCTCTTTGCTGCATTCATGATCAGTCATGATCTTGATTACAACTTTTGTTTACCTGAGCTGTTATCACATGGTCTTTTCCAGACTATGTAAACAACCCTCTCAATCTTTCTACAGTCCATTTTCTAAACTTCTTTTCCTTCTGAGTTCTTGGCAGTTTGCATTTTTCCAACAGTGTGGATCCTCAGACCTCATCAGCACCAACTGGAGTAGAATAACTTCTGAAATTCTTGACAGTTTTGTTAACACATGAGAAGAAGTCTTGTATTTTTTTCCAGATTCTGCTGTTCTGTTTGCATTGCACACCAAGATAAGTAAAAGATCCTGGTCTGTTGTACTGCAGAGCCTGGTCACTTACAAAAAAAAACACATCCACATCAGACCCTGGGATGAGTTCAGGTTATCTGTAAAACAAATTACTTTGCAGCCATTTGCTGAACACTCAACCACTTGCTTTCAGAACAGTCTGCTGATTATTTTACAGCTCTGATCCACTCAAGCTTTTGCAAATCACACTTAAGCAATCCAACTGGAGCGCCAGAAAAATGGACAACAAAACAAGTTCATTACACCAGTAAATGTAACAAAAAACATTCTGTTTGAACTCTGCAAGCTGTTAGAGGACAAACAAGCTACAGAGGATGAAACCTTGCCCCTTCTTCTAAACGGCAAAGTCTTTTCTGCCAAATATTTTTTTTCTGCAGTTGCTTATGTGCACTCAGCATTATTAATGAAGGCCATAATGCAGACAGGGTACTACAGCAAAAGAATTTTACCTACTGTGGTCTCCCTTAGGCTAGATGATGTGCTAATTAGTATTCTGTGCTCAGAAATGTATTGAAAATACTTACAATGCTGCAAATAAATAAAGTTAATAAAGTTATAACACTACAAATTAATACAATTCCATCAAACTCAGACTGGAAACAAAGTAAGCAAAAGTTTACTCATTCAAGAATGAACACCAGCTGCACTTTTCTCCCACAACTTGTTTCCTCAGTATAGTTTGTGAAGGTTAAGGAGCAAGTGTCTGGCATAACTTGCATCTCTTCCTTAAAATTCCCAAACACCAGCATATAAACAGGCTGATGGGCCCGATGTAACAGAATTTGAACAACGTAAAAAAAAAAAAAAAGTGCTTTTTCTTTTCCAAAGGAAGGCAGAAAATCTGAGCTCTAAAAAAAAAATTTAAATTTCAAAGTGTATGAAGCATGCTACATACAAAATGATTGGAAAACTATGGAGATGATGAGGCTGAAAAGACATGGTCAGGGTGCAGATGCTTAAAACTGAAGAAACTCAAGTTTTAGCCCCAACCAGACATTCCTAGAAATTTGCTACCTTGTTTCCCAAAGGAGTGCACATCATCTTTGACAGCCTGAGCATAGAAAACACTGGTGAATTCAATACGTTTCATAGCTTACATCCCAGCCCTGAATGTGATTTCTAGTATTATGGCTTGGTCCTTTCACAGATTTCAGGGATTTGAGGAAAAAAATATTAGTTCCTGGGGAAAAAATAAAAAATTCTATCACTGGTATTTCTAATACCTTCAATATTGACAGTAACTTACTGTTTACTTCAATCAGAACAAACTAAGGGGTAGTGGAATAATAGAAAACTGGATTTCATGGTAGTTTTCAGCATCAGACAGCACAACTTGATATGAAAGGTAAGTAATTTTGAGTATACTATCATGCATTTCCAAAGTATAATCAATATTTCTTCTGTCAAGTCATGTCTTGCAAGTATTGATTTTTTGTATGCTGTTGGCCAGTTCAAGAATCTGCCCAGAAATTGTCACAGCATTTACACCACAGCAAAAGAGGCACAAGTTGACAGATGGGCAGGCTGCCAAGGAACAACAAACCTGCCAGACCATGAAATTAGTTCTTTCTTGTTCACCCAAAGCTTTTTCCTCACGTTGAGGAGTCTGCATCATTGTGCTTGTTGGTTTGGGGGTTGTTCTTTCTTTTACCAGTACACTAGCTTTTTTTCTGAAGTCATCAGTTGGGAACAATCTTTGCTCAAACCTGAAGTAAATACAAGCCACAGCTATTAAAGACTTCAGTGTCTTGTCAGTTTTGCTTATATGCTGCCTAAGACATAATATTAGCTTAGAGCAACAAAACAAAAGTACTGGCAGAGTGACTGGCATGTCAAAGACTAGGGACCTCAGTCACTTGTCACTTATGATGTGCCCCAATATCAACAAAACTAAACATTTTCGTTCTTACTGAGGTAGGACCCATAGTAGACTTCCCCCACTCCCTCTTAATATGACTCCTTAAATAATATCTCCCCCTGAACTTCTTTTCTATCACCAGTTTTCAACCTGAAGCAACTGTCTTATAAATGAAAATCCTCTTGGATTTAATCCTAATTAAATTTGCATGCATAAATGTGCAGCTTCAGTCTGCACACCAAATCATTCATTATTATAAAAAGGCAGTTATGAACCAAGTATCTATTAGCCCTCTTCTGATTCTAAATTTCCATTTATTGTTTGCAAATTCTGGGAGACCTGAGCTTGAGAAGAATTTTAAAGGTTTAGAGGTCCCACTCACTTCAGTACTGTGACTCAGTATCTCAACCAAATAAAATGTTACTACTTTTTGCCCTGTGTAAATATTAAGAAGGTTAAAACAGTTAGAAATGCCCTTGAGTCAGTTGGCATCACCTTGTGATCATAAATGAAGTAGGTACACTAAAAAGTAACTCTGAAATGTATTTTTCACTTAATGAAAGCTTGTTATTAACTAGCTGTACATAAATCCAAAATTTATTTCATTTTCTTAATTAAAAAAAAAGTTTGTCACTTCCTTAATATTAGAAATTGCAGCTGTGTTAGATGAAGCTAAATTTCTTTTTAAATGAAGTCGAATTTTTCCATTTATTAACCAAAGCTATTTCAAGTTTAAGAGGTTTTTGGCATCTCAGAAGTACCAGCTCTCCTGTTTTCAGACACAGAAGAAAAATGTTTTCATTCCAACAGGCACAAAGCCATTGTCAGGGCATATACAGCCCTGTATCACTGCCAGATCTTCCTGGGTAGAAGGAAGCACATTTCCTCCAGCTTGAATGGACCTGAAAGGATTCGCAACTGTGTCACCCCAAAGACATGCAAAACTTGGTCATCCCCTGATCTCTATTGACAAGATTTAGCAATCTCTAATTTTCAAGTTTAATTGGGAAAAACCTGTTGGGGTATTTTTTTGTATTATTTATTTCAGTAGTAACCAACTGTTCAACATGATATAGAGGTAGCTTTCTGCTCTTTGTAAAAAGTAAAATATATCCTGCTACTTTTTTTCCTAGGCATTTTACTCTAGGCAACAAAGTAAAACTGCAAATCACCATGCTTTGTTTGGTCTTGGATCTGCTGATCTCCAGGCACACAGATTAACAAATGTACAGGGCACAAACTGCAACTATTTAAAAAAAATTAATAGTGAGTCAGTCGTTGCACATTTATGTTTCAAACTCTCACCACGTGCAAATTCTTATTTCATTATTTTACAGTAAATGCCTCCATGAAATTCAAAAGCATTTGTGGCACACAGGTTAAATTCCTGAAAAAGTGTAATTTTAAGTACCAAAAAAACAGGGGGAAAAAAGAAAACAATATTTTAAGAAGTTCTCTTCTGTACTGCCATTAATGCTCAAGTACTCAGTCAGTTGCATGGAATTTTAATCAAGTGTTCTGAAAGTATTTTGCCTTTGGCCTGAAAACAAGAATGATGCATTTCAGCCCAAAGCACAATTTTTAAGGAAAATTCTAACAGACTGAGAGTTCAAGTAGTTTAATTTAAAATTCAGCAATGTTACAGTGACACTAAAATAATAGCAAGGCACAGTTGGATCCTGTCTGAAACACCCCAAATATTTTTTTGCTGATGACAGTGGGAAACACAGCAACATGGGTAGAGCTGTAGAGTGGGCAGCTTATTTCCCATTGTCCTTAAGAACAGAAAAGATAAAAGGGGCTGCTCAAATTTTAGAGAGACTGTATTATCTGTCAATACTCTGCAGTCTACAATAAAGAGATTTCCTCCTTGGGGCAAATGTCCTGACCTCTTCCCTGCCACTGTACCACCCTTCTGACCCTCTTTCCCTATCACTCCTGCAGGATTCTCAGCCTCCCAGAAATATCCAAACTTGGATGTGTCTATTACCATTATTAGCCATGGAAGCACAACAACAAGCAGATATTTCCACCAAGTACCCACAGCAAAGTTTCTCAGCAACCTGACACATCACTGGAGCTGAACATCAGCATGGCAGCCTCTGACAAACACCAAGACACCCACCGAACACAGCTGTCCACCAGCAGCTGTGTTTTGTACCTATTGCCTCACTCCTGCCTTTAGGTCACATCCTACTGCTGATCACTATGGAAAGATATCTCAATTCATCCCACCCCATCACATACTTCTCTTTCTCATTGCCTGCCAAGAGTTGCCTCCTCCATGTCACTGAAAACCTGCAATGTGCTCTGAAGAATCATTTCTTCAATTAGAAATATTCCCTTTACAATATTATTAAATATGCACAAAGCTAAGCTGCCCCCAGTGTGACCACTCCCAAGGAAAGACTGGTCATCCAAGGACGGACTCTGCATTTGCAAGCATGCCTTTAGCATTGATGAACTTGCTCTGGAGAACATTGGCAGACGCACTGTATATCAGCTTCAAGGAAGATAAATGGGGATAGGTCTGGAAAGTACTTAGTCCCTGCAACTTTTAGTTTAAAATTCATGTTTACGTCTAAAGACAACTTCAGAATCAAGCTGACATTTTTGCATTAGCAAAAAAACTATGTGGTTCCTAAAATTCTAATCAAGTTGTAGTGAGATTTATTGATAATATCTAAATAACCTAGTTATAGTAAAAAAAAATCACAGAGACACGTAGCAGACTTGCTTTCTATCTATACAAACTTTTTTCTTTACGTTGTAAGAGATATCGCATGAGAGTGAATTGAACAACTTTGGCAATTAAAAGACACAGAGAACGAACACATTAGTTAGCAGCTACTGAAGTAGTGAAGAACTGTGAGTAGATGTAATGCAAAGCACAGCAACTCTCCCAAAGT
Source organism: Peucedramus taeniatus (assembly GCA_013400575.1). Lineage (NCBI taxonomy): Eukaryota > Metazoa > Chordata > Aves > Passeriformes > Fringillidae > Peucedramus > Peucedramus taeniatus. The sequence goes on along the minus strand of WBNO01028811.1, from coordinate 160,007 downwards.
CAGTGAAGTAGATTTAATCCTTCATTTTGCCATCAAAATTTTTCTCTCTTCAGAATATTTTAAAGGGGGTTTTCTAGTAGAAGGCATTGAGCACACATTTCAGAGACTACAAGCTAAAGTAAATAAGAGGAATCCTAGAAGTTTCAACAGCATATATTTCACAACCCTAATTTAAACCACAGGGTATCCACAGATCTTGACAATTCAAAGAACCTTCATGTCAAATTTCTGTTATCTAGCCCTTCTCAGCCAATAAAGTAGAAACAACCTAATCATCAGAGGCATTGGCACATTGTTACAAGCCTTTTCTGCCTTCCTGTCCTAAAGCAGTGACAAGATATGCACAAAAAAGACAGCACAGCAAAGGAAAGTAAAATATATGAATGGTGTGGCATGCAGAATAACATAACACACATTAGCTATTAATGCATTTGAATTAAAACCAGACAAGAAAAAGCAGTGGCCTCTCTTCCATAGTTTTATCAGTTTTGAAGCACTTTTAGGAGCTGGATTTCTCACTTCTGTAAAGAAACAGCCAGAAACAGGGAAGGTGGAATTCAGTTAACAGGTTTTTAAAGTACAGGCCTACTACTGGTGCTGGACTCTCCCTGATTCACTCACTGTCTAGATACCCCTAGATGGATCAGGAGTCCTCTGGGGAGTCAGTGCAGCCTGGCTGGGCTCCATCCAGCCTGGCAGCAGCTCTGCCTGGGTTGGGAGCATCAGAGGTGCAGTCAGGTTCCCCGGGCTGCTGTCCTCCCAGGCACCCAGCCTGCCCAACACCTTGTGTGCTTCCTGCAAAGGTCACACTGCCAGCATCCACAAAACAAATGAGGGATAACTTGGATCACTGCTCCAGTGCTCCCCAGCAATGCTGCGCCCAGCCACAATCAAATTGCACTGGATATTTCAGTTGTTACTGGGCTTTTTTCCTCTCCTTCCCACACAAACATTTCTTTACACACATCTTTGGGTTTTGTGACAGAAGGCAAAATTCCAGTCATGCTTTCAAAAAACCTGATAAAAGCAATCAACACTAATTTAAGTTACCATCAACGACAGCTCCAATTGGCATTTATGCTCAATGAATGAATTCCAACGCTTTTTACAGTCACTGAGACCTACCCCACTGATTTGCAGAATGAGGATTTTGCCATTAAAAACTTCTTGCTTCATGGGGTCCACAAGAAAAAAATACTAATCAAAGAATCAAATCAAGACTAGAGAAGTTGTTTTGAATTACCTGTACAGGTTCTGCACTGTCCTCTCAGACTTTCAGCAAATAAAAGTCATGGAAGTACAGTTAAGAAAGTAGGGACATCAGTCTATTTTCAAGGTCATTTTTGAGCAAGCAGCAGTAAAAATGCAGGCAGAGCCAAGGAGAAAAAACAAGTTCCCACTTTGGGAAGATGATTTCTTAAACAGCTTTTCAAGCTTTATTTTCATGCGGGAATCAAGATGGGGGCTGAGTCCCACAGCGCAATAAATGAGCTCACAGAAAGGAATTACATTATGCTTGCAAAACAACTTTCAAATCTGAATCTTTAATCTAAAAGAATTGGTTAGGGAATGTCTCTGACAGAGCTGTTACTGTATCAAATGACAGTTAAAAAAAAAAAATCAGCAAAAGCTAATAAGTTAAAGATGACAAAACAGAAGGAATTTATTGCTGAAGGCTGACATCTACTCTGCCTACACAAAGCAGCAGTGGGATCCTCTCGGCCTTTGCCTGGTGGGAAAAGCCCAGAAATGACAAGGAAAAAACCAACCGTGTCAGCCCATCGACCCACATTAGCTGCTGCTTTACAAAGCCTGCCAAGTTGAACTTGTGGAAAGGGCAGTGGGTGAAAATCCCTGCCATGAATCCACCTCCATTCCAATGCCTCTCTGAGCTCACAAGGCCACTAGAACAGTTAGCATTTTATATATCTTGCCCTGCACTTCTCAGGAATTATAACTGCTGCTTCACATCAGAAAGAGAAGTTTAAATTATGTGCACCTCTAATATTTGCTATTAGAATACTGAAAGTAGGTTTCTAGTCTTGCAATTTTCTGTTTTCTTATTTTCAGAGTGTCATTTATCTCTACTGTAATTACAAAAGAAATCTTCCAGTTTTCCTGTAAAACTGTTATGTATATTAATACATATAATATAATATATGTATAATATACATATAACATGTATTATATACATTATATATGTATAATATACATGTATACATTATATGCATTATATATGTATAATATACATATAATATAATATATTAATACACAAAAATGTGTATAAAAATTATTTTCAGGGAAAAAGCGTTTTTTCCAGCCTCTAAAAAAGAGCACAGAATGATTTAGAAACCATTGAAGTCCTTAAATAGCAAAAGTAACTAAGAAAGAATAAACACAGATATACCTAGACTTATTTTTTCTCTGACACACAAGGAAATAAAGCACTGGCCTCAAAGACAGAGAGCTGTACCCATATCTGCAAGCTCAGAGGCTCGGAAATATCACTTGAGTACCTAAAAGCATAAATAAAAAAGTTTGACTGATGTGCTCCTAAGGTTTACACCAACTAACAAATCACAATTTCTGCAAGATAACCTAACCAATTTTGCCTTGCAAAACTTTTGCAACACACTGTTCCTCTGTTTGGTCAGGAAAGGATGTCTGCAGGACAGAAAAAAAAATAGGGGAAGGCAACAAACCCCACCTGAAGGTCTTTTTCGAGACTGATGCAAATACCAACAACTGATCAGCATACACTGATAGTCCTAAACTTCTAGAGATGCATTTTCTAAGCCCTCAGGGTATGGGGAAAATATTTACAACAGACAAATATTTTTTTATCTTAATCTTCAATCTAACTTAGAATGCTTTCATGGGATTTTTCTCTGTCACATACCTTTGTACTCCAAGAAAAAAGAAAACTGTCTGTGGCTTGTTGATTTCTTGCAAAATAAATCAGGGGAAAAACACAAAGCAGATTTTAAATTTAGGGCTTTAAACAACACCAAGCACATTTTCTCCACAGAATGTCCATGATGTTCCTTGCAGACTACCAGAAAAAATGACATTTCTCAGTTGTTTCTTCTTCTCCCCCAGCCACAAGTCAGGTCTCAATCAGCAAAATTTGTCCCTAGTTGAGATCAATTACTTTTTTACGCTACCTATTCCTTTTAATAAGATCAAACCTCATTTCTATTTAATAAAAGTTTCAAAATATATTTCTGTTGCTTATCATGAACTTAGGGAACCTTGTAACTTTAAGACAATGGTATCCACAAAATCAGCATTCCTGAGGACATGCAATGTGGCCTCTGTTTGAATAGACATCATCAACAGGTCATCTAAAATTGACCTTTTTAGAATGCTATATATAATAAAGTCCACTACATTAAGGCTTTGACAGTCAAATGGACTCAGAGAAAACAAAAGCCAAGAGCTCCAGAGTTACATCTGCTCTTCCACAGAGTTTTACTGGGGTGTACCAAGGCCAAGAGAGATGTGGCTGCTGCAGCTCCGTGTTCCCAGGCCCAGCCACTAGTAAAGCTGAGTAAGTATTCCCAACAGTAAGTATTCCGACATATAGAGCCACACACATAATGCAATGGATATACGGATATATGCAAATACATATGGCCAGCCACATAGATTCACAAAGACAGAAACACACAATTGCAATGAAACACCAATGGTTTCATCCTGTTCCCTGCTCCAGGGAAGAACATGGACTCATACACAGAGATGGATTTCTTCAATGCCCACGCACAACGTGGATTTCTTATATACCTGAAGCTGGAGACTCACTGGATCCAGGAACTGTGCTTCCCCACACCCAAGATCTCCCCGCTGCTGGCATCTGGCATGTGAGCCCCTGAGCTCCACCCCAGCCACTGAGGCACAAATTGCCCTGCACGCACACCAACCCCATCACTCTTTGCTAAACCACTTTGATCCCCACATCTTTGTCCCTTCCTCCATTCATCCCAAAATAAGTCCTGTGCAATCTCAAAATGTTCTTCCCCTGTATCTCAGGATGAGTCCCATTCCCCTGTAGACTGTCACCACCCCCATCCTGTAAGCTCCAAAGAGCTGCTCCCATAACACATCAGTGGTGTCATAGGAGAGCCTGACAGGGGCTCATTTCTCTGGGTTCGTTATTAATGTTGGTCCACCTTGATCTTGTGTTAATTTGCAGGTGGACATGAGATTTCTCACACAATCTCATAACTTAAATAAGAGTGTGGACAGCTAATAAGTATCTTGAGGCCCTGCTGCTTAGCCCAACTGAAGACACAAGGGATGTACAGGTTCACTGTAACTGAGATTTCCAACCCTGAAGGAAAAGTGGAAACTTAAGCCAAGTATACCACTGTACGCAATTTTGCCAAAAAATTAAGACATTTTTACCTTACCACAACGTTAAATGATTCTGCCTCAAACTCCTGTTATATTTTTAGCTCCTGCCTCACACTGCAAGCTGCAAACAACACTACTTTTAAGTCTTCCACAAGCCTCAAGGAACTTGAAGTCTCTTTTAGTGTTCTCTTGTCAGGAAACAATATTCACATTGGTGGAAACACAGCAGAAATGTTGAAGGAAAATATTTAGAAGTAAAGACAAGCTTTGCAGGGGATAGAAACCTTCTCATTTTCTATAACAGTTAACTCTGTTGCAGATGTTGGGAAAAAACTGATATTTAAGACGGATGGCAACAAGGTCTATTCAAGCTACTAGCATACAGGAACCCAAGATGCAGTATGGTGAAGCGCTTAAGATACTTTTTTCATCTCATACAGAATGCAATTGTGAATACAACATCCAAGTCATCTTGAAACTACAGAAAAACTTCCTCCAAGTATATTCTGGAAGTCTGTCTCTGTTTTAAAAGTGTCAGAGGAAAACTATTTCACTGCACAGAACACCTTTGAATGCGCGAAGTTGTAGCGAGGCAGCTGGGAGTGTAAGATCCACCTACCTAGGCTCACAGACTAACAGCCAAATATACAACACCCCAAACTTCTGTCACCACCCTGAATTAGGCACCAAAGAGCCCTTCTTCACTAACTAGGATTCACAACCACCCCATGAATGGTGCCAGGCTTGAGTAACCCAGTAAAAAACAACTAAAAACTAAAACAACAAACAAACCAACAAACCCCAGCAGATACTGGTACAATAAAAGAGTTCCTCCTGAAGTCAAACACCTTATTGCCACTTGTGGCAAATAAATAAAAGAGAGGGAGGGAGGCCTGCACTTATTTCTCCTTACATTTTGAGCACCCTAATGATCCAACTAAAACATTAGCTTTTTTTTTCCTTCTGGAAGGAAACTAGCCATCTTGGCTGTACAGTAGCTCAGTTTCAAAGAGGGGTCTGGAGAGATTTCACACACTCCTCCACCTCTGCATTGCCTGTCACAGCAACTTGGTAATACAGCACTCTATTCAGAGATTGGAGATCTGGGTTCAAACTACCTCAGACTAAGGAGATTAACATAAATATTCCACTGACTGGGAATGTGCTCTAACAATATAATTTATATCACTTGTGTTTCAGCAAAAAAAATGGGGATGCTGACCATAATGTCATAATTTGTATATTAGCCATAGCCTAAGAATACTTACTAAACCAGATCCTTGAAGCAAAGCAGGTCTGACACCCAATGGGTGACAGGCATATGAAATACCTATGTTCAACTCTGCCCAGATGGAGCACCTTCCCGGGGTCATTTGGTTCCCTGAGCACCAGCACTTATCCAAAATCCCAGGCAGGAACAACAGAGCAGGCTACTTCAGCACACCAGCTTACACAAACAAACTGAGATGCAGCTGAGGAAATATTTAGTCTACAACTACAGCCTTCCAAGTTAACACTACCACAGGTTTACAACAGCAGGATTTTTTTTTTTTTTTTATTACAGAAAAATCACCTGGCAGTGGCAGAGTCAAATTTATTAAATACAGGCAATAGTGTTTAAAATCTTTAACTGATTTTCCTTTCTACTTTGAAGACATGTATCACTTAACTCCATTATAACAAAGAATGCATTCCAACAGACCAAAGCTGCTACAACAAGTCTCTGAAATGGGCTTCTGCTTCGGACGTGTTAAATAATTCCTCTGTATCTACACACTGAGTTACATGTTTCATGAAGAGTTACTCCATTCCTGGATACAAAAGACTCAACAGAAAACGCAAACCAAAATTTTCACCATGATAGGGACACTTTAACAAAATACCTGTAATTAAAATACCAAGTAGATTTTTTAGCTATGTAGATATTAATCTTTAGGCTGAAAGAATCAATCATTAACTTTCAAAGCTGTTCAGTACAGTGACTTCAGCATCGTGTGTTTCTTTTTCTTAGAATGGACTTTAGCACTTTCTGACAGACCCTTGCAGTTGTGGTACCCCTCAGCTTCCTCATTTGCTGACAGGACAAAAGCAAAACTGAACAGAAAAACAAGAAATGCTTTGAGTGGATCCACAGCACTCTCCAGGGCCAGGCCATGCCAAGACACCCCTTCCGCAAACTACTCTTGACAACTGCTCTGAGAAACCTTTCCATCCTCACTTAAAAATGTATTTTTACCTCAACAAGATGCTTACAATTCTGAGCTTAAGTTGTTTACTTTCTGTAAAAGCAACATTGCTACTCTAATCTGCATCGCATTCTTCACATTGTTTTAGGATCAGTTATCTTGAATTGTGGCTTTTGTAAGGCAGTTCACCACCAGGGGGGTTGAAACTCACGGCTTCGTCGGATGATCTGCGCTCTCACGCTGAGAAAAAAAAATTGTCAACTTAATCTAATAGGAGGAATGGTCTCTCGACCTGATCTTTCAACTAGAAAAACGTAATTATGAACTTAAATATTCCCAGGAGGGGTGGCTTAGAAGCAATAATATATATTGGTAGCCTCAATCACTGACATAAAAAGCAAGTATTTTATCCAGATGCCTCTAGCACCCGTGGGCTGCTATATAAAAGCTGCACATTACTGCAGTGAGATCACTGCAAACGTCAATTAAAAGACCAAAAAAAGGTATTGGCTCCTGTCACCCATACATGACAAGCTTCAGGAAAATTCCTACCTCTTGAACTGCATGCTATCATATATATTCATATAGGAATTAGTTTTGAATTAAGGTTAGTTGAAGTAAGATAGTACCTTAAAAAAAATAAAAAGCAAAATTTATATCACTGTTTGGCATTTCGTTTGTTTCTACGACCGGATTTTCACAAAAGTAAAGCATATTTATTTTCAAGCTGAGACATATGGCCTCTCAAATTTACTTGGGCTTGATTTTGTCCTTTTTACCTAGAGGATATTTTGTACACATAATTATATTAATAAACACTTGCTTTTACTGCAGCCTGTAAACATCCAGATGCTAATCTCCCACACTATATCCATCTCGAACACCATAATACTTCACCATAAAGAAAACAAGTCATGCATCTGCAGAACATATGCCTTCCAACCATTTTCCATTCAAGATTTTTTTTTTGTTTTGTTTTTAATAGAGACCTAATGAGACTGGGGATTCATGCGCAGGGAGTAGGAATCGGCAGAAATTCTGCGGTGGACCCCAGCAGCAGCTGACCCAAGCCAAAGGTGAGAGCATCTGGTGTCTACCAGCGCTTCCCATCACGACCCAGCACACTGCAGAGTCAATCCCTGTTAAACCAGCAGCAGAGTGAGCCGAGGTGCTCAGCAACTTGGGTCTCACCAGGACAACCCAAGTTACAGCACTTCGAACAAAGAGGATGCGTGTGATGAAGTCATTCGCAGGGGAAGACCTCGGCGCGGAGCGTTCCGGTGTCCCGGCCACAAGGCACCGGCCAGCCCACGTGCAAAAAAAAAAAAAAAAAAAAAAAAAAAAAAAAAAAAAAAAAAAACGGAAAACTTTCGTAAATTTTCTCCATTACTTCATGCTATTTCTGTCTCGTGCCCGGAAAGTGGTTTAGGACTCTTCTCGCTCCTTATTACAGAGCCTAATCTGGTTTATATTACCGACAGCGTGCGGCATCCTTCGGGGCTCCTGCTCCTCTCCTTTCCCCAGAGAGGGACCCCAGGACTGCGGCCCGTGCCCGGCTCTGACCCCATCTCCCGCCGGGACAGAGGCTCCGCCGGGAGCTCCCTGTGCCGCCGCAGCCCTCCCCCTGCCCCAGGAGCGGGGAGCGGCGGGGTCGCCCCCTCCTCCCCCGGGTCTCCGCCGCTCCACACCGTCTCCCACAAAGGGAGTGGGCGGCCCCGGAGGCGGCCGGCCGGAGTGGCCTCCGCCGCTGAGGGAGGAGAAAGGACTTCAGGATCGTGGGGGAGGGCGGCTGCAAAGCGTGGAGATGGGGGAAGAGAACAGGGATAAAAGAGATGGGGGAGGCCGTCGGGAAGCGTGCGGTCGGCACTGCCGGACCCCAGCCCGCCTCCCACAGCGGGCTGCCTTCGCAGCCAACACGGCCTCCGCACCGACAGTGCCCGGCGGGGACGGGGACGCTCTGCCGAGGCTGCCCCAGCCCCGCGGGGGCCAAAGGCTGCCCCAGGAGGCGGCGGGCGGCTGCAGACCGACCCCTCAGGCACTGCCCTGCTGGGCATTGCGCTGCTC
>WBNO01028811.1:27534-150961 GCA_013400575.1 Peucedramus taeniatus | reverse complement strand
GGCGAGCCCGAGCCCCGTGCCTAAAAAGTTCTGGGAAGCCGTAGTTATCGATCTGAGGGGGTTTTTGCAAGGAAGAGGAGGAAGGGAATGTTGAGTGTGCGAAATAACAAGGTAAAAGTGCGGGAAGGGAGAAAGCACCGCGAAGCTAATTCGACATAGAACATCTCCATACGGCTGATATTTTCACGTGTTAAAAATTAAATAAATAAACATCTGTTGAAGCTTTCCTTATAAATTTGTCATCCTCACCTTTGAAACTTCGTTCCCGTGCTGATAGTTTTTCAGCCTCTGTTCCAGACAACCACAACAAATCAGCCATGTTTGTAAATTAAATGAGTTCTCAGCTGCTAAACTATGAGGTTGATTACTTTTTGTCCCATAGGAAATCTTTGCAGCTTTTTGATAATCAGCTACCTTATGAAACTAGCATAGAACATAGCAAAAAGGCTGTAGAGATTTCTCAAGATAGACACATTTATTCGGTGCTTCAGGAAAGTTCATCTCCATTAGACTTTACTGCTTTAAGGTTTTTCAGGCCACAGTACAATATTCCTTAATGAATATTTCAAGGAAGGTGCAGCAGGGAACACTTTCTGGGAAAAGAGCTCTACGCCAAAAATTGGTTAAGGTAGGGGAATTTGAGTCAACAGATACCATCTCTCAAATGTGAATTCCGTCTTTTTTAAGAAAAAAAATGTAAGCTTGTTTAGAAAATGCTCTTTATTTTTTATTAAAAGCTTGTGCTCCTCTCTATGGTATTGCATTAAAAAACATATTTCAAAATACAAAAATATGTGTGAGTTGCATGAGCAGAGTTAGCCTGCAATTCTTCAAATTGTGGGCAGCTCTTTGCAGAATTTGGACTTCAGCTTGGTTGGCTGGAGATTTTTTGATTGATCAAGGAAGTCAGGAAAATAATAGTGAGTTACATATTTTACATAAAAGCAATTTCTTATCGTGTAACTCAGAGTTATACTTGAGAAAGTATAGCAATGTTTATATTCAAAACATAGACAAAGAGAAATATCTATGGGTCAAGGAGATATAAAATGAAAAATTTCTGCCATAAAGCCTTATCAAAGGCCTTCAAGCCTGCAAATAAATAACACTCCACATCTGTCCCTTCCAACAGATCCATTCTTTGCTCACACCAGGAACTTCTTAAATTTCAGGACAGGGAAGGAGGAGCAAAGCAAAACATCTGTGGAGAGAAAAGTCAACAAATTTCAAGAGCCAAAGTGTCATTTGGTCTAAAATCATAGAGGTCAGGTTAAGGAATCTTCTGTGCAGGACCATAAGCACCGGTTGGGAGCCAAGTACAAAGGAAAGGGAAAGAGGGAGCATCTGCACAACATAAAATCTGCCAGTTTGCAGCTTTATGATCAGTTTAACCATCTCTTAAGTAACAGCAAAATGAAGAGCACTGTGTTGCAACTATGCAATGATAAATGCCAGTTTACTATTACATGTATTTATCCTCATCAGAATATTACACAAGAGCTATGAAATGTAAATTGAGATCCCTCTCTGGACTTCATCATCTGACTTGATTATTATAGTTTAACTGAACATCTGTATACTACTAAAAAAATCAACATTGAATTAGTTTGCAGGAGGATATCACTGTTGTTATTTTTTCCTAACATAGGTTTCTAATGAGCTTTGAATGATTATGAGGATAGATGAGAATCTCAGCTTCTTAAGCAAGCGTAACTTCACATTTACCCCAAGCGAGTGCAGCGGGTATTGCAAGGAGAAAATTAGAAATTTCTTAGTCTTTGACAAACCAACCCAATGAGAAAATGGAATGCCGTGGTACAGGTAAGACCGCGAATGAGTGAAGAAATGCGGGCAAGAATGAAAGTGTTTTAAGAGCACTTTTGTGCATGTTTATACATTCCCCAAAAACCATCTGCACAAACTGAAACTCTGAATGCTACTATATCATATATGCATAACACAGCTAGTAGAACTACACATTCAAATAGTACAGGAAACATCTCTATTTAAAAAAATTAAATTGCTGCTGCTCCAGCTTCACTTGAAAGAAAGACAGAGATTGCACAAACTTTAGGAACGGTAACATCCAAATGCCTCACAGTCACTTGTTGGCCTTGCCAGTTAAAATGTACAACAAAATAAAACAAGCAAACAGATTTGAAAGGTAAGACAGAATCTGTAAATACCCAGAAAAATACTCAGAGATGTGTTTATAGGGAATTTCTTAAAATCTTGTTTTTTCTCTCACATATTTTCATTAATTATATTTGTCTTAAGGAAAGAGTATTTAAGTTGCAAAGGAATAGAAAATCCTGATAGGATGATGTATCACAAAGTGGATATGTTAATCCAACCATCCACAGATAATAAACTATGGACAAAAACATTGCCTTTGGCAAAATCAGAGGTTTGGGAGAGTTCAAAACAGAGAAAACCCATATACGGAGTCTGAATAGAACCACTCTGCTATCCTGCACGTAAGTAAACTCCAAGAGAACACCAACCATGTTTTTTCAGCTTTTGTCTGTGCTGCTGTGCTAAAGGCAGAGCTATTGTGTTAATGGCAGGTTCCCTTCAGGCCCCTCAGGAGCATGAGGTCACCTCCTGACCCCAGAGGGCAGTGGGGGCACTCATAGCTGTCAGCGGTGCTGCGCTTTTCCTCATCCATAGCATTTAATAACTTGCATATCCCACCATCCCACCTTACCATCCATCCCACTCCCAATGCATTTAGGCACATTTCTACGCCTGTGAACACCATTGATGCAACAGTTGCTGGAATTTGGATAGGGAATTTGGCATTGTTTCCAGAAGGAGGTATACTGTTATAACCAGTAGATAAACATGCACGAAGAATGGCTAAGATTTTTATCTGTAGCTGTACTGTACAACAATGGTTTTCTAATTTTTGTTGGGCTTTTTGCACACACTTGCAATCCATTCTGCCTCTCTGCCTCATTATCTCATAAGCACCTCCCGAGTGTTCTGAAAAAGTATTTTGGAAATGATTATCACTTGTAATCAGAGATAAAAACAATACAATAAACTGCCTGTCTGCCGCTAATATAAACGTTCAGTCACTACTAAAAGCTGGTTTAGATAACTCTTCAGCTGTTCCCCAGAACTATTCAAGTATTTTTCTCCCTCCGTCAGAGAAGGATGTCCAGAGGTTAATAAATCTGAGCTGTGACAGACTAAAGAGAGGAGTAAATTCAAAGCAAAAAGCTCTTCACAGCACACCCTGCCCACAACTTCCTCTCAACAGAGACACTACCACAGAAACTTGACAGGCTGGAAAGTGCAACCCAGTAAAGAGATGTAGGCCAAGACATTTCTCAGGTTCCTCCTGGTATTCCACAGCTGGTAGCCTGACACTCTGCTTCAGCAGCAGAAGTCTTTGCTCTTTCTATTCCTGAAAGTGATTTCAAGCTGTAATTTGAAATCCACATTACTTGGCTCTGAGAAGACAAAGGCTTCTATGAGGATTCAAGAAAAACTGCTGTTTCAGAGGAATCTGGGAAACAGCTGCTCCAGGAGCCTGCACAAAGCTGTCACAGGCCAGTGGAAAAGGGACAAGCAAATAGAGTGCCTCCTGCCTAGCCAGAAAAGACACCAGCCCCCAAGAGCAAGGTCCCACAAGGGCTTGCCTACTTCATGGTACAAGCTTCACTGACCTCAAGAGTTGCCTGAACTGTTCACCAGAGAGCAGGGCTGGCTTTGGAGAAAAGCAGGAGCTCCAGTCTGGATGCCACAAAGGGGGAGCAGAACAAAACAGGAAATTCTGTAAATTCATACTTTTCTCAGAACCATAATTGCCATAACACAGAGATTTTTTAAAGTTTGGGCTATCACCTATGCCTGGTACATGGTCCTACATTCATGCACCTCCATGTCCCTCACACTGACAGCACCTAGGATTAGCGGTAGCCTTCCATCCAGCTTTCCAGGGGCTGTGAACAGTCCATCACACCCTCCTGTTACCAGCTGTAATCTATCTCAGGAGCTAAAGGCAGAGGGTCCAAACACCTCCTGTCAGGCGGCTCAGAAGAAGGCACCAAGGTCTACAGCAAAGAGGTCCAAAACCCTGCCGAGAAGGGGATATGGGCAGGAGTTAGAAGAGCACAGAAGCATTATCACAGCCTGGTTGTGCAGGGTCCTTCCCCAATTTAAATAAAAGTGGCACAACAGCTAACAGCATAATAAAAGTGCTTTAATAGTAAGATACTAATAAGAAGAAGAATATATACTGTAACTCCTAGAGCTCTTTATCCTGGGAACCCTGCTTCGATGGAGCATTGGGTAGACCCAATGAAAGCAGTGCAGTTTTCAGACTCTCTGTTTTGAAATTAAATACAGAACTGTTTTATTATATTGCAGTAAATACATCACATGCCTGTATTGTGCCTAGGCATACATGCCTGACTACACATGCTTGACTACAGAGACACTGCTTGTAACTCCGGGCTCTTCATGGCTACCAAAGCAGGAGATGCAAGACATACTGGGTAGCCCAAAGCTGTGCCTGAAAAGTGTGGCATGGTTTGGAAACAGGTTAATAAAGCTGCACTGATTTCACATTGCAAAGTGAGTGGTGATGGTTTTCTGTTGATTGGTTTCTGCTGTTTTCCTGCTAGAACAGACTCATTGGCATCAATGATGTTGAAGGCAAGATTCAGCATATTTTCTGTGATACAGGTCACATGCTAGAAAGTGGTTATTATTCAGCAGGACTGACTGGATGGTATTCTGAATTATGGCAAATAAAATCCTCCCTTAAAGGTCACAGAGAATTCATATTAATTTTTCTTTTGTTGCAAAAATGGAATCCATAGGCAAGAGTGGAATATTGTCACTACAGATAATCAGCAACAACCCTTCCATAATGTTCTTCCCAGTCTGAGCATGAGACTTTTCCTTATGTTTTGATTAAACTTTGGAAGAACTTGAAGGCTACAGTAGCCAACACAGGCTAAGGAACAATTACAGTAAAGTTCACAAGAGACATCTTTAACATGAAAAACAAATGTTAACAGCATGAAAAAACTTACTGTTCATCTCCCAACTGATCTTGTGGAAAAAACGTGTGGAACTTGAGGGATCCAAATCCATCACCTCCAAGTTTGTATTAGGAAACAGTGAGAATATGACTTGGCCTTCATGAGATGTGAAAGCTAAATGGCATTTAATTTATGCTCCAAACATCTCAGATAGTTCTGAGTGGACAGAAAATTTATAATTTAGTTCATACTTTTAAACCACAATTGATTTGTGAGAGCAGTTGTATTTTGTGGATAATTATTGCTTCCTTATTACTTTGCAAAAATTATTAAATAGGAGTTAATCAGTTAATCATACCCTCTGATCTTTTCTTCAGTGAATTTGCATTTCTTTTCAAGCGTAGTCAGCTGTGCAGTTGGGAAAAGATCTGTAGGACACCAGTGTTGTTCTGGTGGTTGATCTTTTACTAGCAAATGGTGAGTTTTTCCTGCTCAGAGAATACACCTGCCTATGTAAAAAATCTGTGTTAAAAGATCTTGGTGTGAGATTAGTTAAGGATTCATTACTTTCTTTTTAGATTATATAGGGATAATGCAAGAAACAAGACTTCAAGAAGGCATAAGATGAAAACCAGGAGCTTAAATATGTAACCTTAGTCCAGCCTGTGGAACAATGAACATCTCCAATTGTCTTCTGCAGCTTTTAAAATTAAGTAATTTATTTATACACTTAAACATGAATTTGGTGTCAGCTTTAAGCTTCTGTTGCAGAAATTTGCCTTAGAATCCAATTCAAGAAGCAATTTAACTTTATTAATGTGGGAGGAAATGTGAGCATAATGTGAGCTATTTTTTAACCTTAACTGCCATTCCTGCTATTGAAAGAAAGTGCCTTACACCTATCTGGAAAGCCATTATTAGCAAACTGAATAATTTATCACTTCCAATTTACAAGAAATTAGTCCTTCCTAGGACTAAAACCAGAAGCCATTTAAAAAATAATAATTCAAAAACTTATGTCAAGTTCCTAATTTGAGGAACAGTTGGAGTATCCTAATGTGCAATTCAGAGAGCATTATTTTAAAACCAGAGCCAACTTTTCCTGTCTATAAAAGCAGGTGACTGTGCTTTGCTGCTACCTTATGGGCACCCTTACATGTGTTTCAGCTGAGTTTTCACAGGTGGATAAAAGTGGGAAATTGTGATATGGAGATCTCTGTGCTTCATCTTTATAATGCTATTTAGAGACATCCTCTACTATTCAAACATTACCATTAATATATAGAACAGAAACAGAGTTAATGCTTACATTCTGTCTTTAAAATGAACTCTGCATTATTTGAAGTGTATGATTTTTTAATTAAATACTTTTATATTTAATTAACTACAGATAGTTATGGGATCAGTCTTTAAGCTGTGTTGAAAGAATAGCCTGACTTGGAAAACAGGGGAAATCAGATGCCTTATTATTCATAAATAAATACATATGGCAAAGGACAAAGTCTATGGGGCAATTTCAGGTTAATTCCTGTCAAGTGAAATTGCACTGAGTAGAACTTATTTTCAGAACTTTCCCTTTCTACCTACACAGCTATCCACAGTGCAGTCTGTGTTAAATGCTGCCAAGGCTGGCTGTCTCCTTTGTGCTGGATAAAAAAAGGCTCATCAGTGAAGAAGCAGTCTAACAGTTTTTAATATCTAGTGAGGTATCAGCTCCACTTAAAAAAAAAAAAAATCTATGAGGTATTGGAACTGTTTAGAATCTGAATTGCATAGTGAAAAGAGGGTATCTCTGTGACTACACAAATGTTATACACATGATGGATGGATCTTCAGGCTGTATTTACTAAGGTGACTGTTTCTGTGTAAATTCCAGTGCTAATTAGAAGTTTGTTTTGGAGAACAAGACACAAAGCCAATCAGTTTGATGAGCTGAGAGATTAGAAGCTGAGCTCACTAGCTGTCTTTGACTTCAATCAAGAAATGCTTGTGTTAAAACAAATGAAAATATTATCAAACTTTAGTCAATGATGATTTTCAGTGACACTGCAGTGCTGGATTTACTGTTCCTGGATTCCTCCCCACACATTTCTGGTGGTCTGTAGGGAGGCGGCAAAGGTACTGTCCTGTGAGAGGTAATTAAAATTCTTACCCATCTGCAAAAACTTTCTTATTTCTCCCTTTTCCCTTCCACTGCTCTGCAGCCAAAGGTGACCCCACCACAGGTACTCCCAGGAATGCACAAATCTCTGGTATGAGGCTCATCAGCCTGAAGGTAATGTTTGTATATCTTGAGCTGCCCACAAAGCCATCATTTTCTCTCTCTTTTTTTTTTTCAGCTTTCCTTGTGTGTGAAACCAAGAAATAAAAAAACCTGACTGGTATCAAGCTCAATGAAATCAAGCAAACTTTCTTTTTCTTTTTTTTTATTTCCTTTTTTTTCACTTAGAGTCTTTTGTAAATGCTATAAAGGAACATGAAAAAATAGCTATTACTGCTGTAGTATTTTTGATAAAATATCAAGAACTACATCAGACTGTAAGTTGTTCTGACAATGAGTGACTAAACTATAAAATAGGTAACTTATACAGGTTATATAGGTCAGCGTATGGAGTTAATACTGAGATTTTGGGGGAATACTTTATATTATAGTATTCCCAAAGTACCCTATGATCTCTGTAAGCTGATGACACAAATATGTAAGATTGAGTTAATTGGCATGACAATGAAGCCACAAATGCAAGACCCTACAGGAAAAAAACCCAAATTTTAAATCCCAAACCAGCTGACTAACATGTAGGCTAAGAGCTTCCCAATGAGGTTGGGTTTGAGGGGTTTTTTTTCCATAGAATCATAGAATCCTGTAATTGTTAAGGCTGGAAAAGATCATCAACTCCAACCATCAACCTAGCACCATGTTCACCATTGAACCATGTCTCAAGTGCCATATCCACATGTTTTTTGAAAACTTTCAGGGATGCTGACTCCACCACTTCCCTGGGCAGTCTGTTCCAATGTTTTACAGCCCTTTCAATGGAAAAAAAATCCCTGATAACTAAATCTCCCTTGGCACAGCTTGAGCCCATTTCTTCCTGTCCCATCACTTGTTACCTGGGAAATGAGACTGATCTCCACCTCACTACTGCCTCCTTTCAGGAAGGTGTAAAGAGTGATAAGGCTCCCCCTGAGCCACCTTTTCTTCCAGGTGAAAGAACCCCAGCTCCCTCAGCTGCTCCTCACAGGAACTGTGCTCCATGCCCTTTACAAGCTCTGTTGCCCTTCCTTCTCCGGACTTACTCCAGAGCCTCGACGTCTTTCTTATACTGGGAGGTCCCACTACAGAGGGAGTAAATGCTTGTAATAAAAAAATAACTATTTAAAAGAAGAAATATAAACTTCTGTTAATCAATTTAGTTTCACTGTCAAGACCTGCGAATATCTTGCTACATAGAGAAAGCTTCAGTAAACTCCAGTTTTCTGATGTTTTTCTGCAACATTTAAGGCAGCCACAGGATGGCACTGTAAAACTGCAAGTCAAAACCTCCAACTCCGTTCCGGCTAACACCCACTTCAATCTGCTAATTGCAATCAATGCAACCAGTCGTCACAAAGCAGAAAGCAGATCCCACCAGCTTACTCTTTAATGGCTTTTTTTTTTTTTTTTAAATTTTATTTCCAACACCTTTCCCGAAGCAAATCAGCACCCTCAGGTTCAGGGTCTCACAGACCCTGCGGCTGTCACTGGAGGCAGAATCCTGGTGCTGGTGGTACCTGACAAGAGGCTGGACTGCTCTGGATGCTTCAGGCAGGCAAAACAGCCACTCTAATGGAAAAAATTATGAGACAAGCTGTCTGTAGGGGAGTTTTTTCTATTCCTAGACAGTTTAAAAGCTTATTTCATAAAGCATGAGTTTTACGCATTTATTTTTCAACATCCTGATGTAACTTATTAGCTGTGTGGTTGTCCTCATCATGCATATAGTGCCCAAAGATTGACACTATCAGGCTTATTTTACACACTGTTCCCCTGATAGTATTTCTGCAAGAAGCAGAGTCCAGAGTAGGTTGCAAAAGTGTGGGTGGGAGTGGGGTGTGGGTGCTGGAGCTAATGTGCAATATTGAAAATTATTGTGAGTACAATGGCTGCTTCTTGGCTGTAGCATTTTACTACATTGAAGTACATAATATCTTTTTTTTGCTTCATCTAAATTCCAAATTACCCTCATCCCTTTGAAAAACAACTTTCATGGAGCCTTTTATTCCTTAAAATTTTCTGATACTGGGCTCCTCCTGGTACCATACTGAAGTAGCTTATTTGCATTTGAAAAGTAGGACACCTTCAAAGTTCATGGGTTTAATTGCTTTGCCAAGGTAATGGGTTTAACTTTTATATATTTTGTGTAATATGGTGTAATACTGACAAAATAATAAATTCCACATCCCATCCTGAAGCAAATCTCTCATTAAAGTCAGTTTGAACTTTACCACAAAAAAAAAAAAAAAAAAAATTGAGTAACTGAGCCTGGAATTCAAAATTACCACATGCCAGACTTTGCAGCAGCGACTGAGCAAAGCTAACAAAATCCAAAGTTGTGGGAGATCAAATATTTTGCTAACAGTAAATAATTAATAGGCAATTGTTACTAGAAAAAATATTATCTAGGGAAGCTAATAGCTGTTCAGTTTAAATTCCTTTTTTCCCTCTAATATGTATTTTAAGACACTTTAAAATAAAGTTAATTTTTGTGCCCATGTGAATTGGCTACACATTGTGACAGAGCCTTTCCAAGAATATCTGAAACATAACAGCCATCATGACAATTTTCAATAAATCATTCCTGGCTGGGAGTCTCAGAGGAAGAGAAACTAAATGATGATTGAATTATCCTTCTATCTCTAAAAGCGATCTTTCTGAATCAGGACTGAGGCACTATGAGGAAATGGGTTTGGGGCACTAATATTTCTGCTATCATGATTCCCCCTGTTCTCTGAAGAGCCAATGGACCAAATTTCTGCTTTATAGATGAGATTTCACAGCACAGTTACAAAATGGCCAGTGACTCCATGAAGTTATTGAGGTACCAGATAGCGGTAGGGATACCCCACCTGAGCTCCTCTTGCAGAAATGCTGGAGTTGCAGGAATGCACCCAGTTTGATATCAAAGGCAGTGTGACCTGCATAAAGGGCACATAAACTGGGAGTTACATGGCTAAAACAAGACTAATACCTTGACTAATACCAGAATAAAAGCTCCAGGTCACAAGTACCCGATGGCTCTGCCCCAGCTTCCAGCTTCCCAGCCATGTCTGTGTCCTGGCAGAGCGTGTCTGTGCTGCCTCCTCTCTCTCTGGCCAGGCTTTGCCATCTTCACCTCCAGAGGTAGAGGAGAAAGAGGCATCTGTAATCAGACTGTGATGTAAAGGCAGGCCAGATGCTGCTTGTGGAGCAGTGTGCCCCTCTCTGGCCAGAGCTGAACACTTTTCATCCACAGAGAGATGAACATCTTATTTCTGTGGCATCTCCTGTTTTGCAAAAGCTAAAGTAAATACGTGCTGTGGCTTTTTAGCTTTTCCAGAAAATCTGTGAGGCCATGCTTCCTAGGCTGTCCCAGTCCACCTAGAAGATCAAGTAACACAGTCAGAGCCAGTGGTGGGCAATGCTGCAATCCAGCTAACAATATTAAAGACCTCAGTTGCAAAATCTCTCTGAATATGACAAAATTATAGGAGGCTTCAAGTCTTATTTCTTGTAATCTGAATACAAGCACAATTTGATTATTTCCTGAAAACAAACAATATTGGCATATTTTAATCAGCTTCATCAGTTGAGACAATCTTGAATTGTACATATATTTTGGTATATTTAAGCACCTATTCTTATATAATTGATGAAGTATTTAAATGCTCCTTTATACTCTACTAGGATGCTCAGTGGTTTAGAGAGAAGAAATCTCACAAAGGAATCTTGCAATCACAAGCCTTACACAAAGCGTGGCTCCTACACTCCAGTGTCCCCTGCATGTTCCTTAAAAGTCTTTGAATTAATACCTTAAATATTTACACAACTATTTGTTTTCCTAGCTTCTGTCAGGAACTAATGGGCTTTCCATTAATAAATTATATGATGTACATTTAATAACTTCAGTAGTGCTTGCAAATCTCTGTTCAATGAAGATGTAGAGACTTGCTCAGATGTGTCTTATGTCATGTGTCTTACCTGCCACAACAACTGAACAAATCCAATGGATTCTGTATGGTGATTTGCTGCTAAAATGCCAGTAGAGAGTTTATATTAAAGGAAATTAGCTGTTCAAGCATAGTTTTCCAGTAATCACTAGACAGAGCTTTTCTAGCTTCAGAAATAAGGAAAGGATGCAGAGATGTGATTGCAAGAGCCTATAAGAAAGCCCCCCCATTTTTGACTTTGAGATGTGTGAATGTTTAAGATGCAAAGCCAGAGGGTCATATTCCATCTAAAAACTAACAGGTGTGACTTCCAAAATAAACAGCACTGGCTGACATTGATTCTGAATTTGACCTGTTGTTTAGAAAACATTTTTGTCTGGCTAATGCCCCAGAAAACAAAATAGCTTCATACAGTCACAATTATCTAAATGGATTGCATGCACTGGATTATGCAATGGATTGCATAAAAATGTTATTTTTACATATATGAAACATACATAGAACCCACTATAATAATGTTAATGTTAACATTATTTTAATAATTACATTGGAAATATATTGGAAATATATATATTTTTATACCATATGATAGTAGTGGCCACCTTTATAGAGATAAAAGTTTAGTTAAGCAGGTTCTGCCTTTCATAAACTCATGATGGCTGGGCCTGGTCTCTGGCTTGCCTGTGTATGCCACATGATGCCACCCAAATATTTTTCCCTGACACTGAGGTCAGACTGGCAGGCTTGTACTTTTCCAGATGCTCCTTCCAGCCCGTCTTGTAGATGGGCTTATCTCTTGTCAATGGGGATCTCCCAAGAACAGAGAGATTTATATCACGTGTGTTTTTAATGTCTGAAACAAAGCTCATCTGTCAGCACTTGTGTTAGAATACCCCAAATTGCCTAAATGTTTCAGGAGGTAAGTTTTCATCAGGGGACTCCCTTGCTTTCAGGTCAGCACAGAGCAGGAGCTGGAGCTGAGGTGTTTCAAATGTGGTGATGCCAAAGCTTACACCTCAGCTGAGCTGTGTAGTGGAAACTGTGCTCACTGGTGTCTTGAGAAGGACTCACCATAGAGCACATAAGAGGAGGCTGGGGTTAGTGCTGTAGTGTCTTGCCTAATTCTATTTTTTTTTTTAAGCTGCAATAAAAAATCGTAATACTTCCTACAAGCTGTACATATAGTATTGTAAGAAATGGTGACCTGTTTGCAGCAGGGAGTACAACTGCAGTTCCAGAAACTGGTTAGGAAAGAAATGCTTCTGTAGCACTGCTGGACACTGCTGGTCCATTCTCTGGTGAAAATATGGAAGATGTTGGCTGGACTGTCCTAATGAGAGCAAAGTGGGAAAAAAGTGCGCCAGGCTGTGAAATAAGAGAGAGACTGTTAGTCTATCACAGGTGATGTTCTCACAAATCAGTGATGCAGAACTCTGCTTACTACATAGAAACAGAATCTCTTACAAAATCAGCTAACACTTCTTCAGCAGATGTTATATGCTGCACATGTCAACTCAAGATGACAGTCTCCTTAAATGCTTTTCAGTGACTGCCTGGATAGTTCAATAAGTTATCTGGATACCACTTCTGCAAGGATGTTATGGCTGTATACTGCTGCTAATGGAGAATTCACAGTAATTTATGACTTCTACTTTTACAGTATATTTTTTTCTTTCAAAGCACTTATTTGAAAACTAATAAGGCATGTAAGCATTATAGTAATAGCTAAGATTTGTCCATGAGATTTACAGGGTACAGTTTGAGTTGACACAAATAACATCTCTAACTAGTTAATTATTGTACTTCCCAGGAGATTGATCCAGCAGCAATTATTAATACCAATGCAAATGTCCAGTGCTTTCCATTTTGCCTGTGTTCATATTTGTATACATTGTTTTTCTAATTAGAAACAGAAGGACATTCTTTTGACATTTGAGTCTTTCTATATGAGGCCTGGCTGGGGCACACTCCTTTCAGCTCTGTTTTCAGCAGCAAGTGCCTCCAAGGAAGGGAAATGTACATCAAATTGGATGTAAACAGTTCCTTAGGTTGTCCTCCAGCTTAACAGACTCCTAATGCTCAGCACCCACCACCTGGCTTGGTCCCTGGGCCTGAGATGTATTCCAGAGGCTTTCATAAGGGCCAGCAGGTGAAAGCCTCCCCCCAAAAGATTTACGTAATTCTCAAGTCTATATATTGCTCCATCCAAATCTGTGCCCCCCTTTTTTGCCACACCTTCCTGTGTGCCTCTTTCTTCCTGCACATCTACAGGAAGAAAGCTTTACAACAGCTTTGAGCAGCAAACTCCAACTCTCCCTGCTTAAATGCTGATTCAGAGTAATTATTGCTCTTGTGTGAGTGTAATTTAAGGGATCATCCTGCAGCTTACTGCTGCTTACATTCACCTTTTCCTTCTTGTTTAGGAAGCAGCCTTGTTCAGCACAAATATTCATACAACTCATATAGGAGAGGGCATATCCTTGACTTATCATCATCTGCGATTCTTTTCACTTGACAGGTTGAAAAATGCGTACACCTATTTTCTCTGATGGTTCCCTTATCACTGTGGGCCTTCCTGAGGCTAAATCTGCTCAACCATTCAATTTTGATTCTGGAAGCAATGTTAAGGCCATTAGCTGTGTCCACATAAGGATGCTGTTATAAAACTTGACACGCTTATTAATCATAAATTCAGTAGACATTCTGCTTCAATCTTTCTGGGGTCTGCTTATGCTTCATTTATGATGTAAAGTGAGGGTTTAGGGGGAAGGTGGTGTATTTTTAGATCAGTATTTATGTCAGGTAGCAGACAGTGTTCAGTATTTCCATATCGCTTTCCACCAAGGAAATGCACTTAGCTCTTTCCCACTTGGATTGCACATAGTTTGGTCCAGAGTGAGAGAGTGAAAAAGTGCAGTTAGAGAAGTTCAAGAACAGGTGGCTGCAGACAAATGTTCGCTCTGCCTTATCATTGGGGGACTAACACCCTCCCTTTGCCACCATATATTACCATTTACTACCTCTGTATCATGATACCATCATTTGAGGGGGAGGTAAAAACATCATATTAGAATCACTTTCCTCACTGCTGAATTCCACTAGTGGCTTTTAAAGTGAAGCTGCCAAAATCTGTATTCCTGCAATGGTACTTGTCTAAACCTCTAGAACACCGGGGGTTTCCAAACTGCTAGTTAGATACATCTCACAACAGCAATTTTTAGATTGCCAAACTGACTCAATTAAGACATTTGTAACACATTGTATATTCAGCCTGGACTCATGAAATGGCTTAGCAAAGACCATTAGCCTTGGAAAACAAGAATGCATTTCAATGGAAGAGGGAAGGAAATAGACTGTAACCTTCTGCTGGCATCTGCCAGCACATTGCTCTGAGCCCACCAGCCCAGGTCATATCTGCACTCAGCCCTGGCTACAGATAAGATTTCTTGTCACTTGGAAAACAGCTGTCTACAGCTCTGTTATAATTGCATTTTCCTCTAATTGCCTGCATTTGTTCAAATCCAATAAACTAAAAGTGAAATGCAGTGAGGCAGAAAATGTGGAGATCAGCACCAAAGATAATATGAATGCAGTGGCCTGTGAACCAAGGCTCCTGAATTTTGCACGTGTAGGAGAGTTGAAGACAGCAGAAGAAGAGGTCAGATTTAAGACCACAATACAGGAAGAGACAATATGGGTCACCATGCTTAGTCTCCAATTTCACAGGCAACCATATAGTAGAATTACTTTAATCAGTTTATTGAGTTCTGTGTGTAGAAAATTTTAATGACCAACACACAGGATGACACTGCTGTTTCAAATCCTCTGCAAATATTTCTTGTCATCATCCCTGGTCCAGTAAGATATGATTAAAAATAAAATACTCCAACTTCTTGCCCTCCTCACCCCAATCCAACCTTCTATTTTAATTTCATTTTTAAATAACATTTGCATTCCTTTCAAGCCACACATCATCTCCCACCTTTTTGAAGATGCTTGCCTTGTTGTTAGCTGACCTGGCCACACATCAGAGCATCAGTGCTCCTCTTCCACTTACCTCCACGGCTGCCAAATATGCTGTCATTTCACCTCAGGAGGAATCATTAACTACAATACCCTGTCTTCTCACTGTCCAATAAGTGCTGAAACCCTGTGGTTGTACACCACAATTAATCTCTTCTGATGTTCAGGTACAGAAGAGATTCATGTTTGATTCTCTCTATTGGGAAGTTGCTCATTAGAGGTTGTAAAATAAGAGAGATGACTATTATGGGTGGGCTTTTCTTTTCCTTTTTCCTTTTGCCTGTACTTTGGCTTCAAGATCATATTTTTCCCTTTGATTTGCTCTGTTTTATTGCTTTTAAGGTAGTTTTTATATGCAAGTTGCTTTTCATGTGCTTTTTTCACCAACCAAGCTATATCTTCTGCCTCCAGGCTGTGCTCTGTGTGATGTCCTCAGCTCCCCTTACCTGCAAGTTGGCTCAGATCTCACCAGCTTTTGTTTGACCATAGAGTGACCCATATTATTTCACAGAATTTCAAGTATCGCTGTCATACTAATAATACCTAGAAACATTGCTTTACTGATTGCTTGAGAAATTTTATTTATTCACTAAAGCCCTTTGAGCTAAGCATTCAATATGTTTCCTTAAGTAAGAACTTGAAAATTTAAAAGTCAGGCTATTAATTGTCAGCATTGAGTCTTCAAATGTCTAGAGGGATGTCTGCCCTTTCCTTTGATAATGTCTCTGAAAAATCCCAAACTGAGACACTGGTATGTGTTTTAGGGAGTTCTAATTAGATTCTGTTCTATCATTTATCAGGCATATGAAGGTAAATGCAGAGTTTCTTCTTCTATCAGTAAAATTTGTGCAAGAGTCATGGATCTGGGATTAAGGCTCCACTACAGCTTTGATTGAATTATTTCCCAAGTTCTTTTTTTGCAATCATTATTGTAATGGACTCTGGATGGAAATACCTAAACCCCTTCATACTGGGTCCCATTGATTTACTGTACTGATTTACCAGATTTCATGAGGACCAAGATAAAAAGGGCTTGTGCTTTCAACTGGAGAAGCATGCATTTAGTATATATACTAAATCAGGCACAAAGACCTGGATCACTTAGTGTTTTATTGTATTTATGAAGTAAGTTTTCAGCTTCCCTCTGGGTTTTTCCAGCATTTTCAAACACACCTAAACGATTAGAACAGAAATGAGGGTATTGGTACAGCAGCAGTGAACTTTGCAATAGCTAATGTTGAGTCACCTGGTCTTTACTGTGGCATGCAAAATCTCATGGAGCCAGAACAGAGGCACACTGGCATTAACAATGCCTGCACAGAATTGCTGATTTTAAAAATTCTGTTAAAATCAACATGTTGGCAGAACGAGCAGGGAAAATCTTAAAGACTTTTACTAGATAATGCTGAACTAATGGTCTTGCTTAAGTCCCATCTGTCTCTGAACTACAGGTACCACAAATAGGAACCCATGGAAATGCCTCTCTTCTCACGGGACCCTCAGAATTATCTCTGCCTTCTGTTTCCAGAATGGAGGTTGGATTTCCATATTCCTGAAAACTAGGCAACTGCAATGACCCATTAAATGTAGAACACTAAAACAGTCCTTGGAGGAGGGACTGGGAGTTTTGCCAGCAGCCCATAGAGTCATGCTTATTTTTGGACTCTCAGCACACATGAATGTTTAAGAAAACCCTGCAAATCTTGAGCAACAGCTTCACAAGAGGTGGGGAAATTCCCCTCATTTCAGAGTGACACATAACCCCTGGGCACAAGATGCTTCAGAAATCTGGGGGTTGTAAACCACAGGCAGCTGGACTGAATCTGCTCCAGGCACTGAAAGAAATCTGGAAGGACTTGAGGGGAGGCAGGGAGGGAGGGAGGGAGGGAGGAAGGAAGGAAGGAAGGAAGGAAGGAAGGAAGGAAGGAAGTGTCNGGAAGGAAGCAAGGAAGGAAGGAAGGAAGGAAGGAAGGAAGGAAGGGGGGGAAGGAAGGAAGGAAGGAAGGAAGGAATGTGTTCTGCTTGAAGGCCAACCATGTAGGCATGTGATGGACACTTAGATGATCTATTTCTGTGAGACAGGCCAAGAAACATCTCTTACTATATCAGATTAGATTTAGGCAAGGATCCCATGAGGCTCTCTCTTCTACTTTCCAAGAATTCTTGTTTTCTTCTCATGCATCCAAAATGCAGGAAAATTATCTTCAAGAGCTCTGTGAAAAAGAGTACCTGTGGCAGAGATCATGTGGCAGCAGTTACAATAAAAGTACTTCATCCAGTTTGGACAATCTGTTCCAACTTTTTTTCCAAATTTATTCAGAAAGCCACAGACTCTGAGTAGCATTTAGCAAACATCCATATTGCTACCAGACAGGTACAGGCTATTTTACAGAAATTTATGAATGTAGATGTGACTGCTCATAAATGTACTGATGAAAAATAGAGCAGCGTATGCTTTCTATATTGCAATGGTATCCTCCGTGTAATCACTTCAGATACATTTGTAACTGGTGTCAAATCTGTCATCACTCTAGCAGTAAGGGAAGGAGAAGGCTGAGTCATGGAGGCTGTGTGCAGATGGGTAAATAAAGCAGGACAGAGCCCTCTGTGTACTCCTGCAGGGTGGTGGTGTTCCCTAGGGCATACCTATGTGCTACACACCCCTTTTCCTGCAGAGGACTTGGGCAAGGACCTTCATTTGGGCAAGGACCAAAATGAAGCAAGTTTTGGTGGTGCCAGGGAGAACTGCTATGGGCAGCAGATGAAACAGTGCCCCAGAGAACATGGATGATGGCACAGTGCAGGATCATGGATGGCCTCAGTTTAATATAGAACACAGACCAGCTGTTTGGCTTGTGTACACACAGGGAAATTGTGGCAGAAGTAGGAGGTGCCAAAAGTCATTTGTGTATTTGCTGGAATTTCAAAATACTATGGCAAGTTTGCAAAAAAGGAATAAAACTTCCTCTAATTCCATGTCATATAAGAATTTCTGCTGTCCCTGACTACCAGGAGGAAGAGCCTGTCATTTCTAGGCTACAATCACACACAGCCCCAAATCTCTCTCTTTTTATTTCATACTGGGTTTAGTTCAAGCTTGTCTTCTGTCAAGAGGTCTGCAGAAAAATGAGCCCCTGCACAGGCAGTCATTCACCTCCAGGTCCAATTCTTCATGGGTCAGGCAATCCAGCAGCTCCGCATGGGACCTTTAACGAAACATTTCAAGAAAGCTCCAGGGACAGATAGTCATTAAAAGCTGTTAACAGCACCATAATTAAAAACAAATTAACAGGAAATCCAAAATTGCCTAAAGAATTGTTTCTGTCTTGTGTCACATCTCATAAATCTCAAATTACCATTAAAATTTGACTTAGTATTTCAGAATAGCTGCAAGATCAACAAGCCACTACAACATAGTTAAAAACCTACAGAATTTGCTTTCTTAGCACTAAGACCAGAGGATTTCCTTGACAGTCTGAATGGCACTGATGCTTTTAAAATCCTTTATTTACTATATTTTAGAGGAAAGAAATAGCAAAAGAGAAGATGGTTCAGTAGCTGCAGCTGTATTTGTAATGAATGTTTCTCCAGCATTGCTTGTTTTCTGATGAACTTGAAATGAGTTAACCCTTTTTAGCCAAATCATCCTTCCTGTCACAGGAAGCATTAGGTAGTTTCGGCATCCTCATTTAAACAGGTGTTTACTAAGACCTAGATGATGAATGAAATGAAAATTTCTTCCAAAAGAAGTTGGGTTGAATTTCTCAGCATTTTACAAATCGTTATGCTTAAAGATTTAAAGGATTTTTTCTTGTATCGATACATTCGTAAAAATACTGAGACAGAGGAACTATATAAGGTTTTGACTCCATAGAGAACATAAAACTTGTTTCAAAATAAATTATGAACCTCTACATATATGATAATGAAACTATAAGTATCTATTGTAAGCTCAACAATTTGAAAGACAATGACAGGATCAGTTTTGCAACAAAACAAAATTTGAACTCAGTGTGTCAAAATAGTTATGGTTTCACTAAAAGCCTGATGCTATCAGATATTTCATCAAAAGCTCAAATCCTATGGAAAAATAATTATGTGATGATATCAACTTTTACTTAAAACCAATGCAATTGATTTTATCGCAAGTCCTGCCTGAATGCAGAAAAAAAAGCTAGAAAATGTATCCCAAGTGCATTCTACAGTCTCAAAACCTGAAGACAAATAAAAGATCCCATAGACAATAGACTTTAAAATTCCAGATCTTTTGTGAATTCATCTTCAGATTTTTTTTAGGGCTGACAATCCTGATTCCTTACGAAAAAACCTAATGATTTGCATTGTCAAAGAATGTCAGAAAATATAGCTTGTCATTTTTGTCAGCTTACCCATTTTTTATCATTGCTAATAATGCAGTTTCTTTTATTATATTAGTTAGACTACAAAGTTCTTCAACAAGCTTTGGGTTATTTTTTTCCCTTGAACACTAACATTTTTGTTTAATCTACAAAGAGATTATCAAGTACACTGTGTCATGTAAAGCCCACCAATTTTGGCTTCAAACCTGCATGCATGAAATTAATTTCCGCTTTCTGCCAGGCTGTGTGGACACAGCTCAGTGCTGCCTAAGAGCATTCCAAAGGAATGGATCCATCCTCACAGTGCAGCACAGCAAGGGCCAGGGCAGGGCAGCAGGCAACATAGAGAAAAGGGAACTGAAAGTGTTTTAACAAAGCCAGTCCAGGATGCCAAGAGACAAGGGACTATTTTTGTACAGAATTTTAGTTCCTGAGATGTCCAGATGAGGCCACTGTGGTTTTATTATCTCGATTTAAAGAAAAATTTAATTTGGTTACCTCAGAAATTCCCATCTCCACAACGGCAAGCATACTCAATCGACTGTTTTTCTGTTGGAGAACAAAGAATAGGAAATGGTTTGTCTTTTTTTATTTTGTTTCACACAGTGGTTATGATACAGAGGCAGGAAGGGAACTGGACAATGAGAGCTGCAGATGTGGAATTTTTTTTTTTAAATCCCCTTCGCTGCTTGATGTCTGGCAGGCAGTGGAGATACAGCAGGAGATTCTGTGAGACTGAAGCAGAACAAGAATTTTTCTTTGATAAAGATCCCCTGGTGAAGCTTTCCAGAAACAGCCCAGCCCAGCTCTGCTGGGCTGTATCACAGGCCTGGTTTCAAATGGACAGTGTGATGCAAAGCCAGGGAAGGATACAGAGCACTTTGGCTGAGTCACACTGTTAGGAAATGAGGATTTCTGTGGTGAGAAGCCACAGCTGGCACTGCCAAGTCCCCAGGCAGTAAACTCCAGTGTGTTTTGGAGATGGGGACAATGTTCTCATGCAAAAATATCTGGCCAGCCATGGGAGGAGGCAGTGGCTACAGGGAGTCTGTGCTTCCTTTTGTTTTGTTTTCATTTGTTACAAAAAGTGACCAGCAGAAGAAAGAGCTCTGAAGTGACCATAGGGTCACAGGTGAGAGCCCAGCCACGGGGAGCAAAGCTGGTCTCTGGCAGATTTTGGCAGATTCTCTGCAGCAGGTTCCTCATTTCAGAACTGAGATTAGAGAAGGAAAATGACTAATTTTACCAATGCTCTCTAAAAAGCCTTTTTCTTCCCTTTGCATTTGCCACTGCAGAAGCAAAATGCCATGTTCAAATCCAGGGATGCTCTCTGATAATATGTGCATTTTTAACAGCAGCTGGGCAGACACCCCAAAGGCAGAGCTCATGAGGGGCTCATGCTTTCACATCTCCACCCATTTGGGATGAAGCCACATTTTAGGGCCCCGTCATGCTAGGTCCAGTCTTGCCCAAGCCACTGGGTTTCCTCTTCCCCCTGAGCATCTCCTCTGCCTGCAGCATCAGGGTTATGTCTGCCACTCTGGGTAGTGTGTGGGGATGATGGTTAACAAGAACACTGAGTCAGCACGGCTGCGATGGCAATTAGTACAACACTTGTATGTAAACTGACAAATACTGGCAAAAAGTGCTTGTGAGGGAGGGATCTGTGACTCACAGGCTGCCAGCTCACTCTAACCAGATACAACTGGCCTCAGCCTTTTTCAGGCTCACCCAGGCACTCCAGAGAATGCAATATTTCAGCCTCAGCACCAGCTGGTTTTATGCCACTCAGCCCTGTTCAAACACAGATTTTTATTGTGTGGCTCACTCAGCTCACACTGTCTTGCACTGCTTGCTGTGGTCCTGACTGGTGCAGGACCCCACTTGTCAGACACAACTTCAGGAACGCCCCCTCTCTTCCTCTCTTCCCAAGCAGATGCAGTTCTGTGAGGGACACAAAGCTCAAAGAAGACTGACTGGTGCTTGGTAGTAAGAAGGGGCTGTGGAGATTGACTCCAAAGTGGCTGCTGGAGTGCTTTGACTTCCAGCTGCAGTTTTCTGCATAATCCTTTAGCATTGGTGCTAACGCAGGGTTTTAAGGTGAGGATTTCTGAAATGAGATGGTAAGGGAGGGTACATTCATCACCAAAGGCAGCAACACATTTTCATCACCATGGATTCAATAGAGAGGAAAAGCCCTGAAAGCCTTGCACTATTTGCTGCAGTTTTCACCCAGTTTGGATGATGAAGTTTTTGCAAATCCTTTTTATGGTCCCTTTGAATTTAAATTTAGTGCATACGTATTCCTGTAGCAATACAATTTCCTTTTACCAGCAGAGCTCACTTCAGCTGTTGTTGGGTATTATTATACCTCACTGCTCCTTTCCTCTTCCACCAGCCCCTCTATATTGGATCTAAATGTCACTTATAGCTCAAGCTATTTGACTGCTAGTCCCCCTGTACCCCAGAATAGCCCAGGAAGACCTGAAAGTTCACAAGGAAAGGGACATCAAGAGACCCCATTTTCTAGAGTACAAAATAATCAGACTCCAAAAATCTGGTTGATAGATGTGAAAGTAGCACAGGACATTTAGGACAGAGTAATTTGGTTAGAACTGTGTGGTATGACTGCTTACACTTGGTGCTGTGGGTAGCAAGAAATTATCCAAGTGGGCACAGATACCAAGTGGGCAAAATGTCACTGCTGCAGTGAATTTGGCACCCGTTCTGGAAAGAAAGAGGCCAATCCTCACCGCAAAGGACACATAAAAGCTACAACTTTTCGTGAACATTATTTTTGTTTAACTTAGCAGAAAACAAGGACTGACATAAAAAGTCTTTATCAGTGTTTTTGCAGCATGCAAAATTTTCTGGTAGACTGGTAACTACTTCAGAGAAATCAGAAACCAAAATAAAAGTGATTATGAAAACATCCTTTAAATCTGAGCTGAAATGATGGCTTCTTTGCTTGTTTCCTTCTTTAGCTTGCTTGTTTGTTTGTTTTTTTAAATCACTCTTGCTAATTGTCTTGCAGTCATGGTATGTACCAGATAGCCAGGAAAGCTGACATGGTGAAGTTAAATACAGCATCCTTGTGACCTTTTTGCAGTGAAGATACATGTCTGTCCAATAAAGCCCAGACCAAATGACAGTGACAGCTGTCTTGTGGCATTCAGTTTGAATTGAACAGGTTTGCTCACAAGTCAGGAGCAAGTGTTTCATTACAGACTGTGCACCAAGATCAGCATAAGCCCCCAAAAGTGAAACTTTCCCTCAGCAGCTATGGAAACTGTTCCGGTGGACTGAGATGCACTTCGCAGGCTCCTCCCTGTCTCCTTGCTTTGACTTTCCCACCTCCTGCAAGCTGTCATCCTCTGTTGGCATTTGCATATTGCAAAGGAATAAAACCTCAGTTCTCTCAGGAGTGAACCAGAGTGTTATGGGAACTGAGCACTCGAAGAGCGAGGAGCGAAGGAGCATGGTTTTCCTTAGGAAAGGCCCGAAGCTGCCTGCATGGGAAGACGCCCTTCTGGCAGGGAGAGAGCCCAAGTCCCTGCTGAAACGAGGATTGCGTTATGTCAGCTTGAGCCTCATCATGAAAGGGATGACCAGCACGCCTGACTTCCTGTGGGGACTGCACGAGGTGCAGAAGCTGAACCTCTCGCGCAACCAGCTGGTGGTGATTCCTCCTTCGCTGGGGAAGCTGGACAGGCTGGTAGTGCTGAACTTGGGTGGCAACTGCCTCAAGTGCCTACCTAAGGAGATCGGGCTGCTGAGGAACCTGAAGGTCTTGTTTGTCAATATGAATTGCCTGAAAGAAGTGCCAGCAGAGCTCAGCTTGTGCAGGAAGCTGGAGGTTCTGAGCCTCTCACACAACTGCATCTCACAACTGCCTTTGAGCTTCACTGACCTGACAAGTTTGAGGAAACTGAACCTCAGTAACAACCGCTTCGTTCAAATTCCCCTCTGCATTTTCGCCCTGAGAAGTTTAGACTTCTTGCACCTAGGGTCCAACAAGCTGGAAAACATCGCAGAGAGCATCCAGTATCTGGTCAATCTGCAAATCTTTATCGTGGAAAATAACAACATACGCAGTCTGCCACGGTCCCTGTGCTACCTCAGCACTCTGGAGTTACTGAACGTGGATTACAACGCCATACAGACCCTCCCGGATGACCTGTACCTGCTGCGCCGGCTGCGCCGCATTGCCTGGAACCCCATGGACAAAGGCCTCCACATCGCACACAACCCCTTGTCCCGGCCCCTGCCCGAGGTCGTCGAGGGGGGCCTGGATGTCCTCTTCAACTACCTCAGGGACAAAAAGGAGCACAACTGAGCTTCCACTGAGCTTGGGATTAAGCCTGTCGTCAAGACTCAGTCGCGTCGGAGAGCTTTCCTGCACAGGAATTTCCACTTCATAACGCTTGGATTTTGAAGGCTATGGATGGGTTTAGTAACAGTTGGAGGAAAGCAAGTAAAGTATGATGGTCTTGATTAAGTGTGGGAAGAGCAAACTTTCTAAAAATAGTCACCTCTGTAACCTTCACTGTTGTGATGCTTGGGGGGTTTTATAGAAAAAAAAAAATACAACACAGTTGTGATAAAATATTTGCTCTTCATTTGACAGAAACAAATTAAAGCAGACTGCCAGACATGCAGAAATGTGTATTTGACAGCTATTAGGCTGAAGAAATATTAATATAAGTTAGACTTTCTCTCTGTGATTGCAATTGCATTTCTGCTCCTGCTCACTTCTCCATACACAGGTAAACCACAACATAAACAAACACTGCTGTCTAAGTGAATCTCAAGTTAAATGTTTGCTTTTGGCAGTGAATATATCCTGAGCTATATTAGCTCACAGACAATATATTGCTGGTCAGTTCAAGAGGAGGCTTTGTTT
Organism: Peucedramus taeniatus; assembly: GCA_013400575.1. Taxonomy (NCBI): domain Eukaryota; kingdom Metazoa; phylum Chordata; class Aves; order Passeriformes; family Fringillidae; genus Peucedramus; species Peucedramus taeniatus. The sequence goes on along the minus strand of WBNO01028811.1, from coordinate 126,494 downwards.
ACCCCACAGCTGTGCTCTGGCCTGTATAAATTACAGGTAGAGATTGCCAGTGACGAGGCAATTTGCCAGTTCTTTGGAAGTAGATCCCAAACATCCCCAGAGCTCCTACTTCCCCTGGTGAGACAAGCAGCCCTTCACATGGAGCCTCCTAGAGTGCTGACAGCAGTGCTTCACATCAGCTGAGAGCAGCATCTGCACAAAGCAGAGAAAGGACTGTGGCTTCTTCCCTCACACAAAGGATGGAGTTTCTCATTGCTAGGTGTACAACTGCTCTCCATTCCCTTTCCCGTATCCCTGAAATCCAAGCTATGGAGTAACTTTATTCAGGAGGCAGTACATCTCCTAAAGGTCAAATATTTCTTTCAGGAAAAGCAGCATCAACCTAGTCATCACCTGAAGTAAGAGCATCAAAAACAAATAGTTATTTCTGGGATTTTCAGTATCAGCCAGTAGATTAAAAGTCAGGTCTTATGTGGTTTCTCATATTGATCTTCTGTGAATGTCCTTCATCAAAGTTTTATCTGGTAATAAAGAGGCAGTATGAAAGAGCTGTTAACAATTTATGCAACTTAGGGTTTTTTATTCCTTCACACCAGTGTAAAACAGAAGCAGCTCTGTTGAAATCAGTTGAGATAAGCGCTTGTGATGGCAGTGTAAGAGAGGAATGAGACTGTAATTCTTGAGCTAATTATGAGTATTCAAAGCTGTTTTCAAAGTGCTTCCTATGTCAAATCTCAGGAATCGATTATTTTCTAAAACATAATTTGTTCAAAATTATGAAAGGCTGTGAAAGACTGATCCTGCTTCTAGTGAAGTTAATGGACAATGTCTGGCTGAGGGAAAAACTCCTCAGCTGAGGTAGGAGCAGCCTGATAACAGCAGACAATTGTGTAATTCATAGGTACATGAGGGTAAACGCAGCACCTTTGGTCACACTGACATTATCGGTGTGATATTGAGTGCCAGCAATGCGGAATCAGTGCTCACAGAATATTCCACCCTGGGTCTGCCTGCCCTGATATTTTATTGTGTTGGATTGTTTTGTGTATGATTTGTTATCTTTGTTACCTAACACTGAGAATTTCAGCGTTAGGCCCAGAAATCACAGTCTCCGAGTGTGCAGTCAAGGACAAATCTTCTGTTTCTAGCAAACAGGAAACAATTTTGAAGGGTATTTTTGCTCAAGCATTAAGAAAACAAAGCAATAAAACAAATATTTTGTGAATTTTTGCGACTTAGTACATGTTTCAAATGCAAAGGTATTCTATGTGTAGCTTTACATACATTTATTTCACCCATACAAAATTCCAAGTTTTTAATGAACAATGCAGTCTAATAAATTCATATGTGATTCCATTAGCGATCATGAATAAAACTGCAATTATTTTTAGAAATACCAACAGATAATTCTTGGAGGGGATTAGGGCCAGATTATTAACTTTTCTAAATGCCCATTTCATATCCCTAAGTCTGGCATTCACGTAAACACTGCAATATTGCTTTGCAGGAAAATTAGATGCCTATGGCATTAATCACCTGAAAAGATTTTCCACATGTCAGTGCCCAGGATTATATGACACCAGATAGCCTCTGATATGATCTGACTAGAAGAGGTATGCACACTAATTTATTTGGAAGATATGAGGCTGGACTCTGTGTGTTCATTAGGATACCACCACGAGGGTGAGAAACACTGAACGATTCAAGAAAATGATCTCCAGACAGAGGATTAAAAGGCGAATTTGACATAATCAAATGCATCTGCAAAAGCAGTTATAATATGAAGTGCAATACCAATAATTTAAAATTAAATTATTCAATTGAATAATAATGACCTTTTACTCAAGCTAATAAACCTTTGCAAGCATATGAAACACATAAAAGTGACTGCCTTTTTAAACAGAATAATAAAATTGATTGAATAAATGGTGCTTTAATGTATAATTCAGATTTTGCCATTAAGAAAATAATTTCTACTGATCTGCTCTAGCATTTTTTTTTGATTCCTCAGTCAAGGCCCCTACAAATACCTTTCTCAGAGATACAGAAAATTACCTCTCATGACTGAGGGTAGTGTGTCATAGTGTTCTGAATTCTTCCTGTAAAAACAAAAGATTGTATACCACTGTTATTGCATAGAAATATGCATGAAAGGCAAATAATGGTATATGTATTTGCATCTGAGTGGGAGCAAGATAGAAGAAGCAAGCAAGGGCACAGGAGGGAGATAGAATCCATAATGTCACGTGCCAGCTCTAGTTTTGAGCAGGGCATTAGAAAAGAATTGGTGGATCTCAGAGCTGTCATCTGATATTAGCTGTGCAGATGACAGGGAAAAAAGGAACTGAAAGGCTGCAGGGTCTGTAGTCATATCTCATCATATATGACAGCAGTACCCCTTGTGTGTGTATCAAATGATACAAGTAAAATTTTTTAATCTTTCAGAGGACTGTATGTGGAATATTACTCTTTTTGCTGGTAAGCACTGAAGTTTTCTCATCCTAAGCCTCACAGAAGCATAACTTTGGATGCATCTATTATTTTAAGTGCTAGTAATGTTCTTCAAAGGAATGGAAAATGTGGGATCCACTTGTGGAAAGGATCCTTTTCTGGCACAGTGGCTTTTCTGTGGCTGTCACTCAGAGAAGCTCTCAAGGCGCTTAGGAAAACTCTTGAGGTGGACAAAAGAAAGGGAAAAAACCAAGAATAAAGTAGAAAGAATATAGTCAGGGGTCAAGTTGGTTGGGATAAATGTAATATACAATAGGTCTATAGAATCTGCTTCTCAGCTGTCATCAGTCACACTGGTTGTACATTTGGTCAGATCTGATGAAAAGGCTCTACCTATTCTTATTTTAAATTGAAAAGAAAGCTGCATTTTGTGTAAAATTCAAAGTCTAGTCAACAAGCAAAGCCTTTGAAAATTGGAAAGTTTCAGGCTTTTGGCCTAACTAAAGTTAGTGATTCAGCCTTTGACTGAAAGAAAAAAATTTTCTTCTGAAGTATTGCACTAATACCTGACTGGAAGTTAATGCAGAAATGTCTTGTACCTACTGCTCTGAGGCTACTCGCCAGCTCTGGCACATGGGCCAAATTCTTAACACCACTTGTGACTGGAAAATTCCCAAATACTTTGCCTTGTCCCAGCAGCCACTTGGCCAGGAGCACCACTCTGTTACACGAGCAAAGCAACAAGAACCTAAAAAAGACCAATTTCCAAGATGTGGAAATTTTCCAAAATGTGGACTGAAGTGGCATTTCAAAATACTTTTCAGAGTCCAATTGAAACATCTGGAAATTCAAATTAAAAAAATTGTGATTATTAATCTGAATGAAAAATATGTCAACTTTTTATTTTGACTGACTTGCCAATATTTTGTCCATATTTTTTTTTCATTTCCATCAAAATCCTCTTTTTTGTCAACATAAAGAACGGTTTCTAGTCATTTTACTACAAGAATATGCATTCTGCAATTTAAACTTTTTGGAATATAAATGAAATATTTTTTTATTATGCTTTAGGTGGCTTCAGGAAATCAGATCTTTCAGTTAATAATTTTAAGTCAGTGAAGGAGAAGAAATCTAAAAAAATATAACATTGACTCTGGAGAGATGGACTTGTTACTTACTTCACTAGGCCAGCACATTACTTGAAAAAATGTAACACAGCATATAAATTCTGGAAGTAGAAAAATCATTGATACTTCAGCTTATTTCTTTAAACAATGAAAAAAAAGCCTCAAAGGTTTTCGTCACATGAGAGATGGAAAGAGGGAAGGAAGGAAGGAAGTGTCGGAAGGAAGGAAGTGTCGGAAGGAAGGAAGTGTCGGAAGGAAGGAAGTGTCGGAAGGAAGGAAGGAAGGAAGGAAGGAAGGAAGGAAGGAAGGAAGAGAAAATTATTTGATTTCACCAAATTTCAAGGGTAAATTTGCTGCACAGCCTTCAGGCAGCAGTTCTTGAGTAATTCAAGGAGTGTTTCGAACTGCCTGTCACAGTTCTAATTAGTATGCATGAAAATAATTATGTAAAAATAAAAAATATAAAATAATTCATAAAATATTAAGAAAATATGTTTATTATTATTATTATATCGCATGTTCTTCTGCCATTCCCCCAGGAGGGAGCTGAAATCTTGAAATAGTTACAGATGAAGGAAAGTTCTGGGTGTAGAAGGGCTTGTATTTATATGAGAATATATACTTTTCCCACTTTATATGTGGCAAACCCCAGATTTAAGAACTCAGTAAATGTTTAAATGGGAATAAGGCTTTAGATATATTGGTACAGAGACAGACTTTAATACACACATATGGAGTAAGTCTGAAAATCCTTTTATAAAATTGCATGATCATTCCTCTGTACAACAGGCAGAATAATAATTATAAAAGATGACCCTCCCTCACTGATTCCATGCACTTATCTGTGGTGCAACAAGAGCCAACCAGCCTTCAAAAACCACCCCTCAGCACTGCCCAGAAGAACCAATAACATCCTGCACCAGTACAGCCATCTACAGCACAGGAGTATTTTGCAGGCTTTATTGACAAAGCCTGAAATTTATACTCCAATGTATGTGGAGTCACATCATGCATGGCTAAAAAGGTGTTTCCAGCAAAGCAAGAAGTGTATCAACAGCTTCAGAAAAGGTCACTGCAAATTATGCTGCCTCATAAAGTGAGCTAACCGAGGCAGAGTGAAAAGAAGACCAAAGGGCAGAGTTATGTTTTCCTAGGGCTCAGAAGAGTTTCAGATACCATAAATTCACGGATGGAAAGCCTGCTTTTAAGTTATACTTCCCAGACATTAAAAACCATAAAATTAATCTTTTGATATAACTCTCTGAGGGAAATATATATTGCTTCATTTTCTTTCTGCTTTCCAGCCTTTGCATCATTGACATGTCCACAGGAGCAATGAATTGCTTTTCTCCTGCCAAGGCAGCACTGCCAGGTGTGGGTGGGCTTCAAAATGTACAAAGGGTTTTATCTCTCACTCTCCATGCAAGGGGTGCAGGACAGAGGAGCCTGACAGGCTCCACAACCACTGGTGACAGGGTGAGTAACCTGCCCAAAACTGGTGTCATGCTCACAACACCAGCTTTATGCACTTGCCTTCAAGGTATCAGGCAAGGCAGTGGTTATTCTCCAGACACTGTTTCTGTGGTTCCTAGAGAGAGATGGATACAGAGAGCTCCAGGTCATCTGCAGACTAATCTAAGCATGTGAAGTAAGGTCAGTGAAGCTGTAGGGTACCAAATGCCTTCCTTTGCCTGGCCTTCCTTGGCTCTGCAGCATGTGTGCAGAGGGCACACAGCACCACCTCTCAGCATAATGTCTTTCATAACATTCAGATTTGATGAGATGTGTCAGAGAAACAGCAACACACCTACATTGCCATGTGACAAATGCTTTTGATGTCAGAAAATCCTTTCTCCCTTGCTATCAAAATATTCCGCCTCAAAACAGGTGTAAGCAGGGCATGTTTAAAAGAATTCTTGTATTTTTTAGAAACAGGATTCCAAAATCAGCTAAAAGAAACAACAAGTGAATAACAGCTTAACTGTTACAGCAAACAATTGCTTCCACCTAGAAAATACAGTTATTATCATTATACTTTCCTTGCTTGTTCTCTGCCCCTTTTTTTTCTTCTTTTTTCTTTTTTTTTTTTTTAACATAATGGAAGTCTCTGTATGTATATATAGGTTTCTGTACTGGCCCATGCATGTGTACATACTTTCACTACAGGGAACAACACAGGCTATTATTGGCTCCTAAACTGTTTGTGTAAACAGAGAAGTCTCTCTGGTGTAGAGTAATCTAGTGCCCTGTGAATGGCACTGATAGGAGAGCTGAAGAATACAGAGAATAAAACCTTCACTTTGGGAAATTCATTCAACCAAGTGTGACTTGGTTAAGATAATGCCTTTCCACAGCTATTGCTATGCACAAGGGTCCTCTATATCTTTCAGCATACTTATGTTCTCTTTCCAATTTGAAAATAACACTGTGAAGAATGGCATTTGTGTGTTCTGTCTACCTAAAATGAAACCGTAAAAATACTAACTTTGAGTTCAATTCATTAAATGAAATCTCTCTGAACAGGTGTGTGTGTGTGTGCCTTTGTGTGTGTGTGTGTGTGTGTGTGTGTGTGTTTGGAGGTATTTGGGAGGTTGTTACCATGCTTTGCAATGTAGTATATAAAGAATATGTATGAGCCAACAGAGAAGTAGCATATTCTTTATATTCTGCAGCAAATAAAATGCTGATAATTTAACAGGACTTAAAACATATGATGGTTAATTATTTTGCTTTTGAATTACTTACACATCAGTTTTCCTCTGTGTTTTTTACCATTAGATATCACAAAGTTCTGTGGCATTTTTATCAATCTATGTGGGGATTTAAAATATGGAAAAATTCCCATTTGTTTTTTTTTTTTTAATTGATCAATAATCATACAAGAAGGCACATTCATTTTCTGTCGCTAAAAGTTTGGCAGGTCTCACAGTAAACAATTTGAAATGCGTTCTTTGTCCCATAAAAGAAGAAGTCAAATTCTACACAGCCTGCTTGTCTAAGAAAAAATTTATATATCTGGATGCTTCTTCAGTCCATTTTGGCTTGGATGTCTGTGGGAGGCCCAAGTGAAATCTTCACACTAAATTCTCTGGGCTGCTCCTAGAGACAGAAGGAGTTTAGTAGGTGATTGTAAAAAGCTGACATTTGTCTTTTAACCCTGCCAGCCAATATCCATATTTTATTTGGATAAGCAAATATAGCAGTCTTTACTATTAGTCTACATAGCCTCTTCTCATACTGTGTAAAATCATAAAGCCAGTATCTCACAGATTTCAGGTACTGCATTTTCTAGTCCCACTTGGAGGAACAGAGGTTGACCTGGTCTAAATGATGCCCCAGAGACTGGAAAACAGAAGGGAAATGAATGGTCTTAGAACTGGTGAATTTTGGTTTCACAAAGCTCGTGTCAGACATTGATTTAATTTTTTTATCATTTGGCTTAAAGTTATGAATTTACAGCAGTTAAGACGTTTCATCTTTCTTGGACTAGCATTCAGATTTTGGAGTGTATGGGTGAGAAAATTCATCCAGCATGTCCAAATCATCATAGGGACCAATCTTAGGGGAGAATGTGAAAATTCACTCAGAATTCTTCCTGATGTCTCAGATGTCCATTAGAGAGGCTATTTAATGTTCTTTAGCAAGGCTAATACATTGCAAAGCAGTGACATTTTAAGACTTCTCCATGAAGCTAATAGCCTTTCTGAGTAAGTAATTTTCACATTTACATCAATTTAGCACAGTCTAGATTTGGATAAAGACAAACATCACTTTTCTCTTGCCAGTGTTGCCAGGGTGATGATCATCAAACTGTCCCAACAGTCCTTCCTCTCTTGTACTCCCAGACCAGCAGTTGGCTATTCTGAGGAGGACTTAGGCTTGTGTGCATTTTCAACAGCAAATGCACAGCAGAAAAACCCCACAATTGCCTTGCCACAGTTGATACAAGCAACCAAATATTTTAGAATATCAGATAATTAATAAATGCAAGGAGGACAAAGGGGAAAGGATTACAACTTTAGAGGATGTTGCCAGACATTTCCTCACTGTGGTAAGAAGCCAGGAGAACTGATGTACAGTTTCTCCTGTACTAGCTATCTGCATTTTCCCATTAATTCTGTTGCTTTTTTCCTTTCATTTGTCCATTCTTTTTTGATGAGGCTTTCTCTTTCTTATTGCTTCCCACTCTCCTCCCTTTTTTTTTTTTTTTTGTTTTGTTTTGTTTTCTCCCTTTGATTCTTATTAACAAGTTTCAACATTTTTAATTAAAGTTGACTGCTCCACTGATGCCAGTTCAACCCTTCTTTTCTGGATTTGGCATCCAAATCAACTTAATCATTAGTAGAGGCCTCTCTTCATTAACTACACTAAGGGATAATTATAAAAAAAAAAAAGAAGAAAAAGACAAACAAAAATAATAAGTAAAAAATTGAGAATAAACTTCAGGGAGCAGCAACCAGTCTGAAGAGCAGAATATACTTTGCACTTAGTGGCATTTTTCTGTGTCCCTGTACCTCCTAAATCCTCAGTTTCCAATATGATTCTAGATGGACATTTATCTTAACCAGCTCCCGAGGGGCTATTGCAATATTAAAGGCATAGGAAAAGGTCCATGCACCACCATGAAGAAACAAGAAGTCCTGCCCTCTCTTGACATTCTCCAGAGATCCCCTTCTGTTTCCCATGAAGCCCCCCATAAATTCACTGTCCCTGTTACTTTGGAAGTGAGGAATTTTGGACACCTGTTGTCAGAATGATTTAGAAACACAAGAACAGATAATAATAAAAAATATAATAAATAAATAATAAAATAAAAAAACAAGAACAGATTCTGTTGTCTAGCCCCAGATTTTATCATGTGCTGTAGACAGTGAAATTTATGTCTAGTTCTCCCTCTCTGCTGTAAAATTATGCCTGCCTCCTCCCTTTTTTGTCAGTCCTGTAAAAGGGAAGCTCCAGTCTGAAGCTGGAGCAACAATGCATAGCCACAATTACAGAGATCAGTAACAATTATCCTGTTCACAGAGAGGTACTCACCTAAAATTCAGGACAGGAAGAAAAAAAGTAGAATAAAGAAAGGAAAGACAGCAGGATCCAGTAAGGAGGAGCAAATTTGCTTGCACTGTTTGGACTCACCTAGCTGCTGTGCATGTGGGGTATGAAGCTCAGAACTGCCCTGACATGACTATCAGGTGATTCTTTTTTTTGGCAGGGGAGGTCTCCTTGCATGAGGTATTCAACCCATCCAAGCAGGACCAAGGGAGCAGCTCCTGTCAGCTTCACCTCACTGTTGAAAGCAGTGGGGGCTGTAGGTGTGCAGCAGTGAAGAGGGATAGACCAGGGTACAAAATGTGTTATAGCATGAGGTGCAGTAACAGCATAATAGTAAAATCTACTCAGTAGCTCTGGAGGGAATCAATCAGGGTGGAAAATAGTGTTGTTGCTTACTGCTGGGTGCCTGAAGGTGCACCCAGCTCTGTGGAAGGTGGTGCCGCATCAGTTTCACATTTGAAGGAAGGACACAAAACCTCTTCTGCCTCCGAGGAGAACCTCCTGTTTCAGGATCCATAGAAACTCAGGGGTAGATCTGACCCGACTATGACAATCAGTTTTAAAGTCTCTTCTCAGCCTGACACTACAAAATATAAATCAAACCACTGTACAGCACCATTGAACAAATGCAGTTCGAGTTCTATTACATAAAAGCAGGGAAATAATATGACTAGAAGGACATTAATACATTATACTCATTACATGATAGTTTGATGTCAAATATATTAAATATTAAGCAAAATATAATAATCCCTCTAGTAATGTAAAAATGTTCCCATTTTTAATCTAGAGATCTCACTGATGAGGCATGATTGTTCAACATCCTAGAAGGCAGCTTTCTAAATTATGCTATTCCCTGTGGCAAGTGCAGGACAGATCACAGACTTAATGGAAGGAGCATTTTCATTTTCCCTGTTGCACAATGGGATTTGCATTTCAGCCCTCCAGCAAGCAGAGTTACTCATGATACCTTCTAAATTAGTACCACCTCATAAGATGCACTCAGGGTACCTCCTAAATTAACAAGTAATACATTTAGGAATCCCTGAAAGGCTCATTATCTCCTGTCTAATATATTATTATCACTGTATATAATTTCTGACACAGTGTGCCCACGCCTTCTTCTAGTGAAAGATTCCCATAGGTTAAATAGGGCATTGTAGAGGTCCATTTTTGGCTTCCCATTGTACTTCTGCATCTACAGAGGAATTAAGGATAACTGCAATTGAATAATTCCTCTGGCCTTTCAGTTTATGTACTTCTGTACTTGCGGAATAACAGCAGAAGTGCTGGTCCATTATGTTATCATTTCTATTTGATGGTACAAAAATAAATGCTGTCTTCATAACCCCATCCTCAGATGAAAGAGAGCTGTCTTCCCAAGGTTAGGATATCTGCTTCCATATCCCAAGCCCTCCTGGCTGTTTTAGGTGCCTACATTGCTGAAGTCACCTTTGAGCTGCTCATGCACCTCCGTGCCACTGCTCATGATAGCAGCAGGAAACAACACAGGGAGAAGAAATGCTGATATTACAGTTCCTGCTGGGAAGAAGCTGTTCATTAATATGCTCTCAGGCTGTCACACTTTGAGATGTTGGTCAAAGGTGTTTACAAAGCTGAAAATCAAGGGATGTTCACCTCTTCAGCCTTTTCTGAGCTAAGAATTTAACTCATTGCTGACATAACACAGCAGCGGCTGGAGCAGCCCTCACAAAGGTTTAGCCAGAGCATGGAGATATTGTTTACAGCTTAATACACCATCCCCAAACCTTGTCTGAGTTTCCCCCTAATCTGCTTTTACCCCAGAACATGTCTGTGGCACTGGGATTCAGTTGCTCCAAAAGGCTTTGTTCTCTTAACATCAGTGTCAGATGTCTTCATCCCACACAGAGGGCTGCTGGCAGTGGAAAGCTGCTCCTAGGCAAACTGGATCCCTGCAGGATCCTTTGCTGTGACAAAGGCACCTGAGACTGGGCCTGGTCATCCACAGCTTGCAGGGGTTACAGCCATTTCTCACTTCTCAGACACAGCTGCCACAGCCATCCCTCACTGAAGTTCAGTTCTACCTCCAGCAGGTGTTAGGCAGAGCAAATGCTGAAATTTTTGACTTCAGATGGAATAACCACAATTTTATTTATTTAGAGTTTAATGTGCTAGCTGGAATAAATTGCATCTGTGAGCTTTTAACAATGTTTTTAACTGTAGTTAATAAGCATTAGCACAAAGATGTTCATCACCTTCTTGGAAAAGGGCAGCCAAGAGTTTACACAATAGGAGGGTAGAGTTTCTTTCAGGCTCACAAGAAGTCATATATTATATTTCTTCATGGAGATACCTTCCAGCTGCTCAGTGAGGTAACAAAGAAACAAATCCATTTACAGACTCCCTGTTACTTCTTTTGTGAATAGCCACCATTTCCATTATAAACACTTTAACAAAGACACATTGAGCTAATTTTAACCCTATGACTTTGATGAGTTTAGTCCATTGACTTTGTGAAGGCAAATACAGAGCAGAGTCTTGTTTTTGATTAATCTCATGAGTACAAAAAACTCTCTCAAAAATTGCCACTGTTGGACCTCAGCCAGCAGAGGCTTATAACCAAATAATGGGAACTTGTTATTACTCTTTGATTATAACTGTATGTTGGCTAATTATGCACAAAATGAGTGTCTCTTATTTTTAATAGATAATCTTGCATCTATTTTTAAAGAACAAAGTCTCTGCTCTTCATTTTTTAAGGTCCTGCTAACTAGTTTAAATATGATAGATTAGATTCCAGTTTGACTAAATTTGATTTGCAACAAGAAACGGATCAACAGATTTTTCTTATCTCAATGCAAATGTTCCCCATCCATGTGAATTAGGAGTCTCAGTAAACTTTGAGTTGACTCTCACAAACTCCTAGAATTCAATTTCCTGAGCAGGAGACAGTATAGATTAGTTTGATTTCTAATAAATTTCAATCCTCCCGAGGTAGCTACTGCCAGCAGTGTCTCCTTTTTCACAGCTGTAGATCTTAAAACATAGGAGTCGGATACTGAGGTTAATAATTAATGTGAAGCCTCCAGATCTTACAGCTATTCCAATCTAAAGTAATCATATAAATTTCCAAGAAGCCAAAAAAAGAGTCCAAGTCAGAAGAAATGGATCCTTGATGCAGCCCATGTGTGCTAAGGCAAAGATTCAGGTACTTTAGTGATGGAATGTGTTCATTCATTAGCAGTAGAGACTGGGATTCATATTTTGAACCCATGCAGAAGCTGACTTTGATCCCTGGAATTTGTGTCTCATCATAGCAAACACTCCATCACAAGCTTTTCTCTTTCTGAAATTCAGATTTGGACCCTTAATTGTGAAGATCAGGTCTTCAGTATGAAGCATCTCTGAGTTACCACAGAGCATCTGTTGCCCCAGAATCCCACACTGGCTAATTCCAGGAGTCCTGCCTCTATGCATCATGAATGAGTCTAGGAGCAGTAGCAGAGAACATGGAGGACAGCTTGAAAGTCTGCAAATCAACAGGAAACCAAAGTTGAACACCCCCAGCAGATAAACTGCCCAGACCCAGTAGCAGAGGTAGAAAAAGAGTAGGTGCCCACTAGACCTGAGGAGTGGTCTAGTGAGGAAAATTAGTAGATGCTGGAATATGCCAAGAACAGCCTTTTGCCTACAAACATTTTTGAAGCCAAATATCCTAGTATGGGGGATTTTTTTAATGGGGCCTGTTAAATCAGCACCTTCTAGGCTAATGATGTTAGACTATCCCTCCTGCAAAACATCCTTAAGAAACAGGTTAAACATCCAGAAGGAGGTCATAAGTACGGGAATAATTTCATCAAAAAAACATTCCTGATCTGTCATGGGCATGTTTTTGGGAAAGTCTTTATAAAAGTAGGAGTGTTGAATAAAGACTAAAATTATTAGATGCATAAACATGAATATGTGGATTAAAGAATTAAATCCACCACAATTGTCCATCAAGTGGCTACACCTGTATTTTATGAGTTCTGTCAGGTTCAATATTTAGAAATGAGTTTTGAGAGCTATGATGGAAGGCATTATAAAAAAATCAGAATATTGATTAGACTTTTCTGTTATAATTGCTTCAAATAATATAATGTAGAAAGGCATTCAGAGATGTAATGAACACTATAAAAAGGACTGTGTATAAAAACATGGATTGAAACTGACACCATATTTGCACAAGTAACAGAAAGCCCTTTTACAAGGTGACATAAATACATCATAGGAAAGGGATTGGACTGCAGCTGTTTGGTTGCTTACACATGCACAGTGCCTGTCTCACTGACAGACAGCTTTAGAGTGGACTAATCTTTCAAAAGTGCCTGAGCACAGGGTCCTGCTACACTGAGAGGAAACCTTTTATTTATTTATTTTTAACAGGGAATGTCTCTAGCAACAAGAGTCCAGAAATGTTTTTTCAGGAGGCCTGTAGACACAGTTAGGTACATAGGCTGGGCCAGAGGGAAGGCTGGATTTCGTCTTGCCCTCCTCAGCTCAGTGCTACATGGGGACCCAGATTTGCTGCCATCTCTGCAGCAGAGCAGGAGACGGCTGCAATCACTTGGCTTTCAGAGGGGAGTATGCAGCAGATGGCACTGTTGCTTTAGCAGTCCTGCATCAGTTTCTTTTTCCCTCTGTAGGAAGTCTCAGGTACAATTTTCCTTCCAAACCTCTCTCTTTCTGTGGGATTTTACCCCGTTTTGTGATCGGTTCCACCCACACTCAAGTGTGATGCTTCTGTGCCAGGGTCCCTCAGTGTGAGCATCACCTGGGCAGCTCTGCTTTCACCCCACTCCTTGTTTGCCACCACACTAACTCCTAGCATTTGCTTTATGTAGAGAAAACCTTGCTTTTGCATAGTAATTTATTCCCATTGGTTCTCATGTATGCCCAATTTAATTAGTTTGTTACATTTTGGTAGTGTTTTTTCTCAGACATTAATAGCATCTTGGGGAAGCTGAGCACGTTTCTGCCATGTCTTTTCACTTGGAGCACACATGGACTTTTATCTCTTTCCATAACTTTGTCTCAGTGATTTTTTTTGTTTGGTTTTTCATGCAAGATGTGTTGAGGTTTATCTCCGCTCATTTTAAAATTTTTATGCCAAGCAGTTTTTTAAAGGGCTAATATTTCTGCGTTTTCCTTACGTCCTTATAGCCTGTCATTTAGATGTTAAATTAGTTTAGACTTTCCTAGATGTGTTTTAATTAGAGAGATACTTGTTTATTTACCACTAACTGCATATGCATGAGCTGGCTTTTTAATGGAGTCCTATCCTGAAAACTGCTGAAAATGTCCACTAAAATCAACCAGCGTCAAGGCAATTGGAATGTTATTAAAGATAAAGTCTTAAAAGAAAAAAAAAAAAAAGAGCAATTGCAACTGCTTTATGTCTGTCCTGGCAAATGCTTAACTCTGCCCTTTAAAAACCATAGGCTTGGTGCCAAAATGTGTAATCCTGAGGTGCCTGGTCACCTGCATGGAAACTGAAACACGCAATTTGGTACCACTTAAAAATATAGTTTGGTGTTTCAGATCAGGAAGGTAAGAGTCCCATAAGGGGAATGGGAGCTGCCTAGTACAGGTATTAGGAAGTCCTGGGCACAGAGGGGAGAAAGAATCATTCCCCACAACTCAGATCCTGTGTCCCGAACCAAAGTTGCCAGCAAGAGCTGCTGTGCTCCTGAATCCAGCAGGTAGAACTCTTGTCTGAGGGTAGTGACCCACTTAGCTTCTGTGCTTGAGCTGGGCGTAGAGCACTGTTTTACTCTGGAACATGGGAGGAATGTGGGAGGTGTGGGTACTGGCACATAGTTTATATTTGTCTGAGTAGTAGGAAACCTTCCCACCAAGCTGAGATTTCCCATACCGTATTTTTATCTCTTGCTGTGGAGTGTGGGAGCAGTAAAGAAATAAAAGAGACCTTAATGGAAGGAAGATACAATGCCTAAAAGAGCCTGGCTTGAGATCCTGATCCTGCCTGGATGTCAGCATTCCCTCAGGTGGCTGAGGCATTGCTCTTCTTTGCACCTCAGTTTCCCAATACTTTATGTCAAAAAGAAGGTGGCAAAATGCCACCAGGATTAAGTGACTGCTGAGTGCCAAGGTCACATCATAGTTTTGAAATTAGACACGAAATCCTGTTTTGATTACCAAAGTTATATCTATGCTGTGGAAAGCAGGAGTTCTTCCCATCTCCTGTTGAGGGAAACCATAATCATGCTCTGCTGTCATTGTGAGACAAATATGCTGTCCATCGTCTTGCTGAGGGGTTCCTTTGTGCCCTGAGTTTCTTTCAGGGTGGTGCAGTGAAATTCAGCATATCCCAGCCTAGATCTGGCAGGCACAAGGGTTACTGAAAGTGCTACATTCCTCATCACCTTTGCTTGTAGCTTTGAGATAGAAGCATAAGTGAGCCTCAGCAATTCAGGAGAGATTTTGTATCTGTCTGAAGCCCCCACATCTTCCAGAATTCTAAATCTCAATGAGCTGCAAGGCAGGATAAAACTTGGGGATGCACATGGGAGCAGTGGACTGGCTGAAGTGGGAACACCCATGACTGCAGGTGCAGGAGCCTCCTGGCTGCTAGGACCATGCAGAGTATAGAAACTACTAATTTGGTATGAAATTCTAAACATCTGTGCTGCCCTTTTGACACCCTGTAAGTGTTTGGTCCTTTTGTTTGTTATAGGAGTTAATTGACATTAAAGGATTTAGAGAGTGGAGACCTATGGTTAGTTGCTCTCTTCAAAATCCAGGAATTTTCCTCACAGTGCAGAAAAATTCATTCTCTTAGGCAAGAAGTGTTGCCCTTTCAGTTTGTGTCTGGCTGCATTTAGCATAAAAATTAATCTTACTATGAAAGCAATCTCAAGAAAAAACTGTGTATGTGTTTTCTAACAGAATGAACGTGGAAGAAAAATCAGGCAAAACAAAAGAAAATAAATGCAAAATCTTTAGATTGAATTATGTAGTCCTTAGTCACATGAATATTAACTGGAACTACCCTCATGAGTAGATGTTGAAAAAGCAAATCAGTATCTCAAAGGCTTGCTTTTGTTTGAAGACAGCTGTAAAACAATGTATTCTTTAATGGCATATGCATGTTAATACAAATTGTATACTCTCCACTAATCCAATACTCATGAAATGAGCACATCCATCATGGAAATTAAACAATAACTTCTTACTTGAACAAATTCTGAAATGAATATGTTACAAAAATAATTAAGAGATAATGTCAATTGGCTAGAACTTTATCATAAGAGAATGGTCTCCATTTGTAAAATTAAAAAGGCCCAAGAAAAATCATGGACAGTTATAAAATAAAATCCCATTAATAGTTCTTCAAACTATGAGGCTTTTTTTTTTACAATATTTTATTATATTGATATTGTTTCTATTAAATCACTTGACTGAGGATTGCTTTGGACAGCTGAGTGATAATAGTCCTCTGTAACATTTTGGAAAATCTGGGTCCTGAAAAGCTTCAAGAATATTTTTTTTCTCCTAGTGAATAGTCAGTTCTATCAATAAAATAATTTCTTATTAATGTCCTACATATATTTGAAGAAGGCTGTTTGATTTCTTTATATAGTTAACTAGATATAACAAGACATGCTTTGACTACATCACCACCCACTCACTTCTTCAGCAATGTCCATAAGAAAGGAATAAAAGAGGTATTTTCAAGCATCAAAAAACCTCTTGATAATATTTGGTTTCAAGTACATGAAGAAGTAGGTTTGGTTCTTATTTAATCTCAAACTTTTCCTTGGGGCAGAAAACACTGACATTTTCATTCCTTTAAGGTATAATGGGTTTTGCCATATTTTCTTCATATTGGCTGCCTCATCTCTTCCACTGCAAAGACAAGCAATGTTTTGCAAAAAATACAAAATGCCTAACAGCTTCTGGGATTCTGCTCAGCCTGGGGAGCCAGCATTTAACTCTGAATTCTGCCAAGTCTTGTGTATGTTTCCTAGTAGTTCCCAGCCTTTGTTTTAGACTTACAGCTGTCATTCTAGGAAGCTAACAGCTTTTACAAGTAATTGAATTGAGAAGTTGCACAGGTTTTACCTCATGTAGAGGTGGAGCCTCTATTTGAATACAGAAACCTGTGTTCAAATTGTCAAGAGCCCTGATGTGATTAGAAAGTCTAACACTGGGCAGAAGTCAGAGTACCAGCTATGAGAAACACAACTTCATTTCTCTGCCATAGCCAGTGAAAATCAATATTCTAATTTTTCAAAACACAGAGAGTGCTGCTACATACTCAATTTAAGCTGTTTGCCTGGAATAGCTAAGGAGAAGCAAAGCTGGAAAGCCTTAGCACTTGTTGGTAAAGACATTTCTTCTTAAACAAGAGTTTCACTCATCTGTGAGAGTCATTAGAAAAAACTTCCTTCACCTGACTTATAGATGACCATGTAGGTCTTCTGCATGTACAGGTAAGATATTTTGTGCTCACTTTTCACCTCTTCATTTTTTTGTTTGTGTGATAAAATTGCTTCAACAGCAATTGGAGAGGGACCTGCCACCCCTGACTAGTTTATTAGCTAGTTTATGAGCTAGGCCAGTCATTCCTTTATCAGGGCCACAACAGAGGACAGAATTGAACCTCTGTTTCCAATCTTCAAGGTGAGAGCTTTCAGCCTGAAGCATATCATAGAATCATAAATATCCTGACTTGGAAGACTCCCATAAGGATCATTGAAATCCACCTCTCTGCTCTGCACAGGACAGGACCAAGAATCCCACCCTGTGCCCCAGTGCATTATCTAAACCCTTCTAGAACAGTGTCGGGCTTGGTGCTGTGACCACTTCCCTGGGGAGCCTGTTCCAACACACAACTACCCTCTGGGTGAAGAACCTTTTTCTAATATCCAGTGTAAACCTCCTCTCACTCAGCTTTGTGCCATTCTTTTTGGTCCTGACACTGGTCAGCACAGAGCAGAGATCAGTGCCTGCCCCTCCTCTTCCCCTCACAAGGAAGCTGCAGACCACAATGAGGTCTCCCCTCAGCCTCCTCCAGGCTGAACAGACCAAGTGACCTCAGCAGCTCCTCATACAGCTTCCCCTCAAGGCCTTCACTGTCCTCATTGCCTTCCTTTGGGTGCTTTCTAATTGTTTTGTATCTTTCTTGTATTGTAGCTCCCAAACCTGCCCCCTGGAGGTGAGGCCATCCCAGCACAGAGCGGAGCAGAGCAGAGTGGGACAATCCCCTCCCTTGCCCTGCTGGTGATGCTGTGCCTGATGCCCCCCAGGACAGGGTTGGCCCTCCTGGCTGCCAGAGCACTGCTGGCTCATGTTCAACTTGCCATCAGCCAGGACCCCCATATTCCATATACATATTTATGTACATGTGTGTGTGTGTAAATTGAGAATTACCTCTTTTAATGACAACTAGTGAGTACTCCAGGTTGTGTAGACAGTCAGCTCCAGCTAATGGCAACTGGTGCTTTCAGAGGCCATCTACTGACTGCATCAAGCTCCTCATGTGTGGGGAGTTAGTAAGCAAAAGTCCCAGCACCTTGCAGAGTTTTGATGTCTCTGAGGATCTGATGAATGCGAGCCCCTGATAATTATTACTTGGACTTAAATCCAAGATAAAGTTTAGAACCAAGCTGAAGCAATTATTACCTTCTCCAGATGTTATAAATGTTCTGATTGATGATATAAATGCCATTAACAATAAGAGGTTTGGTTTGAATGGGTTTTTTTTAGATAGCAGTGGCAGTTGTACACAATGAATTATTTGACTCATTATTTTTACTTTGACATTGTCATTAACTGCAGCTATAAAAAATGCATTTTGCCTCTTTTAGACCTAATCTTGCTTTCATTTAAGTTAATGGCTAAATTGCTATTGACTGTGGTAGAAAGAGCTCTATGCCTCTATATATTAAACTGCTGTAATGTAATTGCTTCACTGTATGGATCAGTGTTTGTAATACAGGATTTAAGTTAATAATCCTTTTTATATTGCTATATATGTGAAAGGCAAACTTATAATACAGAAATAATATGGTCAGTGTTGTCAATATGAAAGATTAAGTCATACAACTTGCATTTTCCATAACAAATGTGCAGATTCTAATTAGAACTAAAGTGAGCACTGCCTATGGATTTATCTTAACTCATAAGGATTATCTTCTGCTTTATAATAGGAATGCAGGCTTTATAAATTGAAAAGAAATAATGAACTTCCAGGTTGATTGAAGTTGTCAGAGTAACTGGGGCAAGTTACAGCTTGAAGCCCATTGGCGAAGCGAGTTTTAAAAATATATCCTCGCTTATCTTAACTCACATTCTGCCTCATTTGATAGGCTCAGGGCTTCACCTCTGTGAAAGAAAAGATGTGGTACATCATGTTTTGAAGAACATAAGCAGATTTGATAGAAGTCTGGAAGTAAGGACCTACTTTCATGTAAATGGAAATTTAAGACTGCATGGATTTCACTCTTGTCTCTCAAGCAATCATCACGGACTATGTTTCTTGGAAAAAGAGACACTCATTTCAGGTAAGTTCATTGTTAACACTTTAGATTCTGACTTTTCATCAATCAGTAAATACTTCTGAATTTGTAACAAGCATGCAATATATTTGTCAATGTTGCACAAGGCCTTTGCAAAGGAGCAGTATTATTTATGTAGTCAGCCTAAGCAGATATTTGTTATCACAAACCTGAAATAATTTATTATTGAGGTCATAGGGCATGAATAGATCAAGTGTCGGGTAACAGGGACAATATTTCTCTGTTTAGTTTACTACGTAAGTAAATATGCTGTCTAGTTGATATAGTGGAAAGAGACTATAATTTAATCAACATAAAAAACCTAAAACCCCCTGGAGATAGGTATGTAGAGACTTCCACAGATAAAACTAACATTTCCTGAGAAGGAACTAGTGCTAGTTTAGGCTGCCACTGCCAAAATAGAAGACAGCCACAGAACCCTAAACTACTCATTAATACAATAGTGTTAATGTATAGGCAAAGGTTTACCAGCAATAACACTGTAGCACATCTTCTGTAAGGAACTATTCAGGAACTATTACTCCTACCCCTCTTCTGTAGCATAGTCACTACTTACATGTTCAATCAGTGCTGCACATTGCCTTGTGCCCTGCACTGAAGAAGCAACCATGAAGAAAAAGTTTAGAAGTACTTGTTAAATTAATGACCTCCTCCTCCTCCTGCCCCTCGTGGCCCACAGTGGCCATGGGATCATGCAAGGACGAGGTCACTGGATCTGCATAATGCTCCTTGTATACTTGAGCTTGGGGTTGCTGGTTTCTGTGAACATCCCTCTTACAAGTGAAACACATCTCTAATGCTCTCTGGCTTGCATACGTCGTTGAGTAAGCAGTTACCCAGACAAAAACTGTAAGGTAGGGCCACAGAGCCAGCCTTTATCAGAACTGTGTATGTGTAATTGTGAAATAAAAGCCTCTGAGAAGTGACCAACCCTCTTCACTTTATAATAAAAATAAAGAATTGTATTCAGTTGAAGAACTCTTGCAGCAGAGCTGGGAATGCCTCCCCGTCACGTTCCCCTGCCCTCACAAAGCTGCAGACTGACAATCAGCAAATGTCCTAAGACATTAGACACTCTTCAGGCTTAGAGGTGGAATAGAGTGAATAGCTTTTGAGCAAACATTTGCTTCCACAAAGAGCTTGCTAACTGGTACTAATGTCAAAAGAGACAATAAGTGTCCTCTGCCTTGCCCAGCTCTTTCTGAAAAAAAGTCTGTCCATACCCACTTTCAGCTGGTGTTAGACTGTTTCTCTCCTGTGAGGAGAGAAATACAAGTGCTCTTCATCCACTTCTGTCTCAGGAACAGTAGACCTAAGGCAGAGCTCTGCTTGGAAAACTCTGCTTTATCTCTTGGCATAGGCTAGTCTCTTATATCCCAGATCCACATCCTTATTCCACTGAGAGCCTACAGGCTCACTGTATTTCAAAGGTGGAATTAAGGCTCAAACTTTTCATGCCCCAAGCCAAACTGTCAGGATGCAAACCTGCACTCAGACACCGCGTTTAATCAACCTCCAGAAAGTGACAGGGCAGAAAACATAAATGTGTCCTGCCTCCCAGTGCTTGGACTAACCCACACCACACTGTTACATTAAACCTCCTTCCTGTGTGTGATCATAATCCACTAGTCTTTGGAGTTCTTGCATTGGCTAAACTAGCTATATGGATATGACTCAGGAGTTTAGAACAGGCTTATAGAAACTGTTTTCTAATTCTAATTAGTTCTGCTCAGCTTTATAGGATTTGTAAACTTTTGCTTTTCTTTCTTTCTGGTCAGTTAAATTACCCATGTGAATAAATAATTTCAAAGAAGAATAGTATTATAGGAAGGTTCTATCAGAAGGGATTTTTGGAGGTCAACCAGTCCAGCTTCTTGGTACAAAGCAGAAGTGATTTCAAAGTCTGATTAGGGTTGCTCAGGGCCTTTACCTGTCAAACTTTAAAATCCCCAGTGATAGAGTTTCCACACACTTTCTTGGCTTCAAGACTTAAGCAGTTCTTCTGCACAGAAAAACGTTTTTAATATCCACTCCAGATTTCCCTGGGTGCAAACTTGTTATTCTATTTCTCTTTGTGCCTCTGAGAGGGGTTTGGTTTCCTTTCTCTGTAACTCCACCTTAGGCAGTGGAAGGTAGTTAGCACTCCACTTGGCTACCTCTCCTTCAACCCCCAGCTCCCTTTCCATACTTGTCAACTCCCCCAGCTGCCAAGCAACTTGATGGTCCTCCACTGAACCTGGCCCAGTTTGTCCATGTCTCTCTTGAGCTGGGTGTCCCTGAAATGAGTGCAGTATTTCCTGTGAAGCCCCTGCAGTACTGTGGGAATAATTATTTTTTCCATCTCGCTGGCTATGCCTGGGCTGAAGCAGCCCAACAAGGGGTTCATCTGCACTGCTGCAAGGGTGCATTGCTGACTCCTGTGCAACTTGCCATCTCCAAAGGCCTCAAGTCACTCTCTGCAGAACTGCCTTTTTGCAAGTCCCAAGCCTGTGTTACAGTGCAGGATTATTCCATCTCAGGGAAGGACTTTGCATCTGCTGTTAAACTTTAGAATTCTCATGGCAAATCATTTCTCCTGATTGTGGAGCCTTTCATGAGAGTGTCAGCCATGACCTTCAGTGCATTGATGCCTCCCCCTAATTTAGCTCTAGGTATGAGTTTCCTCGTGGTCTTCATCAGTCAGGATGCTGATGGATATCATTCAGAGCATGTTAAGTGTTGTCAACTCCCAGTACCACCAGTTCATTTCAGTTAGACTTCCTTACATCAACAAAATGTGGTGAAATATTAATTTCTTTGGGCTCTTTTTTCTTTGATTTGGCGGTAATGCTTGTAGTTTTATGGCTACACTTCTAGCAGGAAATCCATGGAAGCATTTCCACCATCTTTATGATTTATAAAATCTTTATGATTTATAAGCAAACTTACTTCTGCATTGCATTTGACCAGAATACCTATTTATCAGATACACAGTGGTAACAGTAACAGTGTTAATGATACTAAATTACCGATATGCCTATGCGCATTTTGGTATCTTCCAGGAAAATAAGCATGAAAGTTCCCTTCTTCCTTCCTAAAAATGGAAGATGAGATATTTGTGGGAAAAAAAGGAATTCAGTATAGGCAGCTAAAATCTGACAATTCCTGTCCAACTGCCTCATCTATTGAGACTGTAGCAGTAAGGTCAGTTGTATATTGCATTTTTTATGTATTCTTAATTCATTCTGCAAGCACACACACATGCATATGCCCATACATGCATGAGCCTGTGTGCTCACACTTCTCTCATTCTCTCCTCCCATACTTTCTATTTCTTGTAACTGTCTTTAAATATGCTGAATTGCAAAATTTATTCTTTTATTCTGTAGTGCAAAACTACTTTTTATTTACTCTTACTAGTCTATTCAAAACTTTCAGCTTTGGATACAGAGGGATTTTAAATTTAGTTGATTTTTTAAAGTTTTGTTGGTTAGGAGGGAAAAAGTTTCTTAGAAGCTATCATTTTCAGCTTTTAACTACATAATAATAATAATAAGGTTTACTTTTTAAAAATCAAATGCCTAAAGCTTTCTTCTGATTTTGCATAAAATAAGCTTTCTCCTTTCTTCTTCCTCACAAAGTATAATTGAAGAACTCCAAAAGTAAGCTCAGCTGATATTGTTCTTGTTTTCAGTCTCCCTCATTCAAAACCATTTATATCTACAGACTTCAGCATCTTTATCACCCACATTTCAGAAACTTTTACTGCCGTCTCTAGAGGTTGTCCCCATTCTTACTAAGCTAAAAGGTATTAGAAATCAAATACCATTAGCAACAATGCTCCTTTGCCAAACACTCTGGAGGAGGAGGATGATTCTGCTCCCAGCCATTTCTGCAGATCCCAAAAGAACAGAATTGCTCAGTGTAGGCTGCTTGATTTCTGCACTAATTGTACTGAGTGTACCAGGTCAGTATGCAAGGCTTTATTTCCCCTTTTTTTTCACTCTGTGCACATAAGTGAGTTAAGGGTTTTTTTGTTTGCTTGTGTCCAGAACGAGGTTCAAGATCTTTGCTAAATTGGTAAATTCACCAAGATTTCTAGGCAAGTATTTCTAATAATTGCTCTGGAGTGCTGTTTGCTGACTATAACCATCTTGAAGGTCCTCAGCAGCTGCCTCTCCCCAGTGGACATGGATTCCTGCCCATTCTTACTGCAGGAACTGAGAGAACAAACTTCCTCCTCTCCTTTCATGTATGGGAACCTCACAACATGGTATCTAAAAGCTGAGTGACACTCGCTTAACCCCAGTGAACTGATTTTTGTGATGGTTTTATCTTCCTGATCGCTTTTGCAATGGAAAAGACTGATGCTATTTTAGACTGAAAGATGAGACTTTCCAGTGTGCCTTCAAACTGGGTGTGGGCAGTGCAGACAGAGGATTTAGGGGCATCCGGAATGCTAGCAGTAGAAAGATGGCATGCAGCAACAAGTTTTTCTAACCTCCCACCTTCTCTTCTATTTTCTCTCAGTTTACTAAGAATGGGAAAACATTCCTGCTGTTCCAGGAACACATTTCAGCCAAACCATAAGGACATCATCAGGTCAAAATACTCCCAACTAAAAGTTAAATAAATGATGCCACTTATCCTGAAGTCACAGCAAAGGCTGCACATTAAAAAACACACCCAAACGACCAAAGAACCTCCCTTCCCCCTCCAACAAACCCATGGTGTCCAAGCAAGTTTGCTGTTACAGATGCTGTAGATACACGTGTTACTGCTCCATTTGACTTACACGTGGGACTGCAGCAAATTGAAAGGAAAATCGCATCAGGTTATGCCAAGTCAACCAGAGAAATGTATTGTGTCTCCTTAAATGCATCCTTTCTCCCCGTTTCAGCTGAAGAGTGCCACAGCTGTGCTTATGCTGCTGGCAGTGCTATGTGTGTGCTGGGCTTTGACTTCTCAGGAGTGAGTTACCTTGGAAGAGCTGCCCCTAGAAATGCTGATCTGTTGCTGAATACTCAGCCCCTCCAGGGCACTTGTAAGAGATTGCCCTGAAGGTGGGAGACCCAAACTTCAATAAATTCTTCTGGAAATTTAGGGCAAGTACAGCACTGTCAAACAAGAGAGATTTAGCCAATTTAAAAGTATGAACTTGCCATATGTTTTGTGAGGGTATAAAATAGCATTATTAGCACTAATAAAACAGTCATGGTTGCAACATATGTGATTATTTGCTATATGTGGTATTCATTTATGTACATTCTGGAGAGGTGTGGGAGTGTTTACAAAAGGATTCACATATTACCAGCAGTGACAGCTACACTGAAAATTGTCTATTATCAGATACAGGTTTTCATTTGCTTTTAACTTTTTGATCTTTTCATGTTTTTTTATGCCTGAAGCTTGATTTTTGGAGTGGGAGGGAGCAAATATTTCTGTTACTGAACTCAGCTATTGAAAAGAGACATTTCTTTGCCCTAATCAAAATGTATTTTTCAAGAAGTTAACCTATTCAGAAAATAATAATTCTATGGTGTATTCACCATAGAATTCTCTATTCAAAATTCTCTAATTTTCTCTAATTCTTTATTTAAGATTCAGACCAACCAACCAACACATTAAACTATCAAATGGAGGGTTGGGTAAGCAAGATGCACTGAATAATTATCAACTGTGTGACCTTCCTTCAGTTGTGTTCACTGAGACATGGAACCAAAGGAAACCGAGGGATTGGGTTTGCTAACAACCTCTAGCAGGGCAGAGAAGAGTTTTGTTAAGCATCAGTGTGCTCGGAGACTGTCAGGTAACAGAGAAGGTGGGCATTGCCCCCCATAAACCACGAATATTCAGTAGCCAACCACCAACATTGCAATAACAATCAATAAGAGGCATAAAAAGGAGTTGGGTGTTAACACAAAGTTAAATTCTCCAGTGCTCTCAGACACACACCGAGAAGAATCCCAAATATCCTTGAAATATCTTGGTCGAGGACATGCCAAACAATCACTTCCTTTTACTCTCCAGCTTCCAGAGGAGGGAACTGAAAACTGTGTGTTCTCAAAAATGTGTTCTCCTTTGCCATTGGTGTCTTGCACTTTTCAGTGCTTTCTCTCTTTATGTTCTTTCCAGTGTGTTGCTTGCCTAACTGCATTTCAGATTTCAGAACTCAGTTGAAATTTGACCAGCCAAATGCCAGCATTTTCTGTAATGACCTAAATGTTGTGTGTCCTTTTGTTGCTTTCTGATTGCAAGAGGTTATATTGTAAACAAATAACTATGCCTTCACAACATCTCCAGGCAGTTCCTTTTGTTTCCTCGGAGCTTGCATTGCAGTCTGAAGAATCTACTCAAATCTTTTCTTAGCCCCATTAACTGGTGAGTGATAAAGAGCTATGCTCTGAAATATAATTTCTTACTTCATGAATGCTAAGCTCTTTCAGAAACAGATGGAGGTTAGCTCTCTGGGAGAAAAAAAAAAAACCACAGCAATTTTGTGATGCTCAATATAACAATTCTTGAAGGAAGCCTCCTTTCATATTTAAAATCATTTGCTATTTAAACAAGCTGGTACATTTAGCACCACCCAGGCGATGACGAACCACTTCTCTGGAGGTTCTGACTGCTTCTCAGACTGCCTGCTCCCTGAGCACACATATCAGAGTCCTTGGGAAAAATCTGTTAATATAATTTTACCTCTTTGCCAGAAAAAATGCTAATCCAGTCCTAGGAGCTCTATTTAACTTTTGCTTCAGCTATAATATTGTCAATTTAAAAGGTACTGGATTTTGGATCTCATAAGAAATCACACTGGATGGAGCATGAAATCTGGAAATCCAAGGTTTTAAAGAAATCCGTTATATAAAATTCACTTTGTTGTTTTTTTGGTTTTTTTTGTTTTTTTTTTTTCTACAGGATGTTAGCCTTCTGATCAGCTGACATGAGCAAAAAAGCAGCCCAGTAATACTGTGAAAGGTAAAACTGAGTTCAAGTGGTAATGCTGCATTTTCTACACTTGGCACCCATTACTGTCCATAATACATATGTTTGCAATGTTTTCTGATTTCATTTACCCTGATGTAAACTCCAGAGTAAATCTGTTATGAACATGATTATTTTGGTTTTGTCCCAGTAGAAGTGAACAAAGGATTTATCCTTCTGTCGATTTCCGCCCTGTAACAACAAGAATTATTATCACAAAATGATGGAGTGCAATGTTTCTGATTATGCTAATAATAAACCCAAAAGAAATCCTTCAATCTTACATGGCCATAAACAGCAGAACAAATTTTCTTGCATGCATGTTAAACAGCAGTTTATTCCCTTTCTTTTCCAGACAGGTTTAGAAGGTAAGCTGATACAAGAAAATGACAGCCAAATCTGTAAAGTCTCTCACTCCATTATCCATGTCTGCCAAGGTACCCATCTAGTGTAGCAGTAGGTACTTAGGATGTATTGCTATGTCCTTAATATTGTTAGCTTTCATTACTTTTCATTACTTATCCAGTATCAAAAACATGCTTAATACTTTCATAAAACCAAATTGAGACATGCTTCCAGCCCAAATGTAAATAATTTATAACCGCATACTATAGATGAGCAAATTCTTCTTTCATGTTCACAGAGGAGCTATTCTTGCACAAGCAGCAGTGAATGTGCTTTATGGTCTTCTCAAATAGTTTAACTAGCAATACTTTACTTTATACTGGATTTAACACTGCTTACAACTGCTGGGACACAGCATTCTCCATCACATTCTTTGCATAAACAATTACAAACATGTCAGAAAATTCTCTGATGATACCTTTTGCAGGAAGGACTAGTTATTCTTATACATTTCCTGTGTACAAATGTGATAAAACAAAATTAAATTCAATCCTGCGGTTAAATCTTAATGCAGCTTGCTTTTTCCTTTTTTTTTTTTCCTCTAGGAAAGATGCCTCAGGCAAGGCAAGTATATTTCAGTTAGGAAGAGATTAACATTTTCTAAATTTCCAGTGTTTTTATCCACTACCTTTTCCTAAATTGCTAATGCTTCTTCAAGTATTAAAGCTGCAATGGGTTCTATCAATCCACTTTCTGATTGTGTGAGTTAAACTATGCATTTGGGACCAAAAAAGGGGGGAAAAAAAAAGCCTGAGTGAGTTATGTCACAAATTGCCTCTAGTGCTTCAAATTCAGACTATCAAATACAGAGGCACATAGTTCAGGATTGTTCCAGCATTAAAGTAAATAGTAATATAAGGCCCTTGGAGCTGTAAATGATTTACAGTCCTTTTGCCAGGGAGATAGATTTGTGAGTGGGAGTAGAATCTTTTATTAGATCAACCTCTATGGTCAGAAAAAGTATATAGTAAGGGGTTGTACACCAGGAAGACTTTCTCCTTTTTCCCATTGTGTTAGTTTTACCAGTAAAGACTTGCAAATTTTAGCTCGCCCATGTCCTCTGACCATCACAGTTATAACCATAGTAACACAAGGCTTTTTAAAAGCAACCTAAAACTAAAAATAAATAGAATGAAAAAACATGAGGATGTCTTCAGCCTCCAATGTTTTCAAACTTTCTCAACTTTTGGTGGGTACATTGAGGTTACAGTAGGACTATTCAGAATGAGTCTTCGTAAATTAAGGTCTGCGTACTGCACTGCTGAGAACAAAAAAAGACACTTTTTTTCCCAGGTTTTCTTCTTGTTCTAGTAACACCAGAGGACAGGAGAGGAGAAAAATGGCCTCTGTAGAGCAGGCTTTTGTGAGGCTGCTTGCATAATTTTGCCCTGGGTGGATGGATCTTTTAGGAAAGGCTATACTGGCAGACATTTCTATACCCTTCATGCTTCTGTACAGGATTTAAAAATTTATTCATTGTTCATACATGTCATGCACAGTATTTGACAATAACATTTTTCCCTTACAGTTTAGGAAGCTGCACTGTGTCCTTCATTTCTGTTCTTTCTTTAATTCTGTTTCTTCTATTTTTCTAGTCTCTGTTTCCATGTTTTTGCAATTTTGTCCTCTTTCCCCTGAGCAAAGTTGCTACTGTATTGGATAATATATCTTTAAAAAAAAACTTTAAAGTGCCAGGGATTTTTGTCTCCAGGACCATCTTCTCATTTCTCCTGAATATATTTTGCTTCCTGTCCCAGAAGCACAGAAAGTAAAACAAAATTCAAGTGTTGTGGCATAATTAGGCCACAATTTTATTAATAAAAGCCATTTGGGAACAAGTGTTAATAACTTGTGCAGGATAGGTCACAGTCTCTTCCCTAATTGTTTTCACCTGCTGGAAGGCTCTTTCCTCCTTCCCTGCTACCTCACTCTGTGCCAGCTCCCTGCCCTGCAGAGTTCTTCTCCCTCAATCCTTTCCATCACTATTCCCCAGCCTAATGTCTGATTATGCAGAGACTAAAGGCCTAAAAAAAGTAGATTCTTCCCATCTACTGATCTAGTAGGAACTCTGCTTTCTGCTGTGCTCTGATCTGATTTGACTTTATGAAGCAAGGTATGAGATTGTCATCAGATAAGTGTCTAAAGTGGCTTTCTATCACCTGCTGAAATGGGCCAGTCTGAACTTACCATTTCTAGTGACCCAGCCAGGTTCCTTGAAAAGGCAGAAAAATTCCCCCTGTCTCAATCAATCCAGTGATAGATGAAAATTACCTGAGGTCTCAAAATGTGGTAATGACTGCAGCAGGCTAAAAACCTATCTGGCTACAAATCCCAGTGCAATCTGAGCGTGAGGGAGACGTCACATCTTTGCTGTTTTCTACCCTCCTTGCAATTCTTCTACCAAATTCATGTCTGAATTATGTCTAAACCAAGTAAGCAGTGTTTTCTTGAAGTCAGGTGAAGTTGCCAGGGAGATGCTGTGGTGAAGAGTGTCCAGGGCAAGGAACTATCTTGAGGAGGAATAAATGCCAGCTGCTGCCATCAGCTCTTCCCTGCTGCCTGCACAGGGGCTGTGAGCATCTTCGTCCACATGCCTCTTTTGCACCCATAACAGGCTCAAAACCCAGAAAATTACTTTTCCCCAAAACAAAAATATATGGTTTCAGAAGCTGATGTTCATCCTTAAAAAAACCCAGCAAACCCCACGACAACATAGGACTGGTAAAGTTAATGAGAGAGGAAGCCTACCTGGTTTTGTAAATGTGCCCTTTGTTGGCTGGAATTGCACTGTGCTACCGTCTGTGAAAACTCAAACAGAAAGCTTGTAATTGAAGTAGTAAGAACAGGGAAGGAAAACATGAGAAAGAAAGCAGTTTGACCAAAGTCCTGTAGGCAGCCAGTGGCAGAGCAAGAACAAATATCCTCTGATTCCTAATTCCCGGTACTTTTCTCCTGTCATCTGAAAATGATTTATTTCAGACACTCGCTATTTGCTGGTCTCAGTGGGTTAAATTGGACCAGAACATTTTGATGAAAAACAATCATTTTTATGTTCCAAGAATCACACTGAACAATCTTGCAGCTGATGTTTCTTAGGTAATACATAGCTGTTATATGGAATGAAAGTTTGCTGTAAGTGCTTGCTGCTGAAATGTAAGAGTGAAAGATGACTTTGGAGAGCCTCAGGAGCAGCTCAGGCAATGTGTGTCCTCCCACAGATAGAACAAGGAAATTACATAGTCAGGGACAAGGCAAAAATCATAACTGTTTTTTATTAGGCTCTGTCCTCTATTTGTTAGGATTATTGCCTTCACTGTCGTCAAACCATAAATCTGGTTTTTCTCCTTTACACTGTAATTACAATCTTGTTTGGGGGAAGTCATATTGTAGGGGCTGAAAAAATACCCCCAAACCTTCCCAGCACCACCAGCTTAAAGGGAAGAGATACTTTCTTTAAATAACCTTAATAATATATTTTGCTTGGAATAATATAGCACAGCAGAACTATGTAAAATATATGGCTGCAGCCTTTCTGAAATGAAAACAAGAAATTTAATTGAACGACTATCCTGGAGCTTTCGTTCACTCTCTGATAGAACATCACATGTAAAAATATCAGGACGCTATTTCAAGCACAAGATGATGTTTCATTCAGGCTGTAGGGTTTTCTCTGTACCATATGTATTCCAATTGTGCAAATGCAATTGTACAATTGTAAAACTCCCATCACGATGAACGGATTGTGTTAATTGGTATTAAAGAATATTCATGCTGGATTGACTAAGTGAAAAACTTTAATTGGCCAGAGATACTTGGATGATGATACCCAGGGAGTCCTATTAGCACTGAATTGATGTAGGAGCTTATCCTTGCAGTTGATGGCAATCACCATAGTGAAGGAAGTTGCAGTGTAAAACTCCCACCTTAGATTTATGATCCTGAGAGATACAAACCACACTCAATTCTGCATGGTCTGAATTACAGATCTCTATTTAACGGGACAACATAGACCTGCTGTTACAATTGTATCTGTGATTACAGCGCTCTAGAGTGTGCATTGCATTGTAATGCAGTTATTTATGCTGTGCCTTTTTGCTTAAGGCAATAATACATCAGTACATACATGAAAGTCCAAGGAAATTATTGTCTCTCATTACTTGAGAGAATTTTCCTTAAGAGATGCAAGAGAAACTCAGAGAAATGTAAGTTTCTCCCTGCAATCATTCAGTGGTAACTTGCACACCAATCTTCAAAGAAGTTTTTCTTTCAGCAAAATGTGTTATTCCTGCACTATATAGTTTTGTGATGCTTCTGTTCAGTATCTCTGGAAACTTTAACCCCGCTCCGATGCACATAGCTCTGAACTGCACTGAGCAGCAGATCGAATTGCATCTCTCTTACAGAGACCAGGCAGTGTAGCCACCTGGAACACTGCTTCTTTTGATGGCACTCCTCTAATCCGTTTTTCTGTAGATCCGGTTTGTAAATACAATCTCACGTATCCTGAAACACTACACATTCCATTAAGAGCCCTTTGCCTCTGTCCTTCCCTCAAATCTCCAGCAGCAAAGAGCACTGGTGCTATGGAGGGGCTGTGGAATGACAGAATTTCCAATACATTTCTGGAGTCTTTCCAGGGGAGACTTTTTAAAAGCAGAGCATGTGTTTTCTGAAAAGAAATAGGTAAGTGGCATCTGAGTCCTTTGGCTACCTTAGAAAAATTATTAGAAAAGTCCACTTACCCTTGCACAACACTGAGTTACTTCCCTTGAGGGTGACCTCTACCATAATGAGCCAGGGGACACTTAAAGCTACAGGGCTCTCAGGACAAACACTCAGTCACCATTTGCTGTTTCTCATAGCACCTCAGCAGTTGAAAGCTGTTGATTTGATGTGACCATTGGAAAGAATTATTTGTCCAGCTTCAGTGGCACTGGCTTGACTTTGGCTGCATATCCTTCCAGACATCTTGGGAATACTACACCAATCTGCACTTTGACAGTGATGTCAAAGTATGGAGAGATCATTAGGCTGCACCAAGCTAGGCTGGACGGACATTTACATGGCATGAGGTAATCCTATTAGTGACACCTTAAATGAGGAAGCAACCCAAACACTATGCAGGCTTGCTAAATTTCTCTGCAAGGTCATTCTGTCACTACTGAAAAAATGGTTTGGCAATATTTTCTAAAATATAATATGGAAGTTTTGGTTTAAAGTAGTTTTATTCACTGCTAATGTCTCATTACCTCTGGTCAAAAGCAGAGTTCCTTTTTTCCTTAACATTACTTATATTTGACAGAAAGCAGCTGCAGAATACCTCCTCAAATCCACTCATGCTTATCATCACTGCTAGGACTATTAATTCACTGCAGTATACTTTAATGTACTATAACATTTAGAAATGGCATTTGGATGTGCAGTAATACTATTTTGCACAATTAACCTCTGGTTCCCTTCCATATAAGCCTGTTCTAAAGAAATATCAGTTATGCTGTGTTATTTTCAAATTACATTGAATTTTGTGCCTTTTTCATAATAGGTTGCCCTTTCCTCAGAGAGTAGTAACACACATTGAATTGTAATAACACTTTATTTTCCTTGCAACAAAGCAGTATAAATCACAGAGATAAAAGGAGATGAACCCATTCCCCAGCCCTAGATCAGACAACTCCTGACCACAGTTTTTAAAATCAGATTCTAGATTCACATGTTAGTTTTGCAAACAACAAATCGAGTCAATATAAAAAAGGGAATGATTGTCCTTGAATAAGAAAATTTTTTAAATATTAAGTTATCCTGCCTTCAAACTTGTGCCAAAGAGCAAATCATCCAGTTCAGGATCATTGTAAAACAACTTGATGCTTCATTTTGTTGCCTAAGAACTGTGAACCAGAATTTTCTGTTAGAGTGTAGGGCAGAGGACAAGTATGGAAGATGGCTTGCTTTCTAAATTTTGTCTTGAGCTATTCAATTCTTTTTCTGGAACTGATATTTTTCTAGAGACTTAGAGAACTACAAAGTATGGAATGTTCATAGAGAGACAAGTGTTTCTTAATATCATGAGAATAGAGATGTGTCTCTAGAACAACAAGCTCCAGCTCCATTACAGGGGGATGGAGGCACTTAATTGTAAGAAATTTTCAGAGGAAGAATATATCATTTTTGTTTATTCAGGATATGGTGGGTGAAAATTTTAAACTCATTCATTAACCCTACTAGTGAGAAGTAACTACAGAGTCACACACGAATCTAGCTGATCTCACAGATTCAGCCTTCTGGTGGAGTGAACAAGAGAATGTAGTTTTTGAGATCTATTTGATGCCTTACTGCTTTGGAGTTCTGCTTTGTCCAAATGCACAGAGCTCTTGACATAGGTAGGAACTTCATTCGTTGAACAGAGGTGAAAAAGTTTTCTTTAAAGACTCATCGTTTTATCATGAAGGAGAATGTTTCTATCAGACTCTACAACAAACATCTCTAATTCTGCTCTTTTTTGCTAGCATGTTTTAAAATTACAGTAACATAGTTGATTGTGTTATTATCTCAATTATAAAAATGCATCTAAGATCAGAATTTAGCCCAATGTATTTTCCCAGTGTTTTATATTGCTAAAAAGAATGGATTTGGCTCAGTCAAATTATGCTTTTTGTTGTTTCATGCATATGTTCAGCTGAAGACTATCAGAGTTGGTTGTATTTGTGCATCTCATTGCAGAATTTGGCCCAAGGGTTTAGAGCTCCTAATATTTACAAAACAGATTGTTTCCAATTTGCTGACGCAAATATATAGCTTTAATACTGTGAGGCTTTAAAAATTTATATTCATGCCTAGATGCAGGATAAGAGTGGAAGTGAAATGAGTAAAATCTTCTTTTTACATTGCTTATTTTGTGGTAGAGTGATAGAATTTAGCAAACTAGTCTCATCTGTTTACCTCATTGCCTTGACTTTCATCCGAAGTTATCAAGGTTTTCACAAGAGCATGCTCTTAATCCCTGCTAGTTTCTTGCTAGATTTTCTAATCTTGGGCTATTATGTTCAATCACATGTGAACACATTTCTTTGGCATTTGAGCTGCACAAATTCTTTTGTGTGTGGTTTCAAACAAGCTTTAATGCACCGCCAAGTTGTTCAGTTTATTCAGTTGTTTCAAATGGGGAAAAATAAGTTCACAAAGCAGCTTAGAACTGTTCCAAGGGCATTGTTTATAGCAAAAGAAAGAGGTTAAAAAACATTATCAACAAAGTTTTCCCCTCAGGTATACCTGAGAGAACATCTGGATTTGCCTCAACTAACCAGGAGAAGAATCTGGGCTAATGAATTCAATCAAGATGTAGAAAACCATCCAAGGTTTTGATTTTGCAGAGCACAGATGTGAACTGCTGCACAAAGGCAAGGTTAAAAGAAATGCATAGAATGGTCAATGTGGGAGAAAGCAGTCCAGCAGGGAGGATGTAGTCTGGGTGGCTGCCAAGCTTCTTCTTCCTGGCAGGAAAACTACGAGCAGCTCAAACACCTATTGTTATACTGGCCAGCAGACTGGAGCTCACACAACATGGTAAATGCCCATTGCTCGCCCATTTGTATGTTTCCAGCCCTCAGTACTCCTGAATAAAGCAACAAGGGAGGGAAAGACTGACTTTCCATGTGGGGCATTGCCCAGCAGCTCACTCTGATGCTTCAAACATTCTGCACCCCTGAAGATGTGGCAAGTTGGGCTTCCCTCATGGGTCTGGGAGAGGAAGGCTGTTCCTGAGGTTCAGACACAGAAAAGGTGCTTGAGAGACTGGGTGAGGGCTGCACCATGGGTGTGCTGGATGGCCTTGGGCAGGATATGGAGGGTTCTTTGTGCAGTTATCTACTCCATCACAAGGCAGACATTGCCTGCTGCTGAACCCCACAGGCAGAGTTTCGCACTGATGCAGATGAGCAGATGCAGTGCAAGATGGCAGCAAGGAGAAACTCCCACTGCTTTGAGGTTTCAGTATCTGTTCTCTACAATGGCATCATAAATTCACATAGATGTAGGAAACAACATCCCCACAGCTGGATATTGTGGATTCCAGAGTAATATCAACCATTCAAATAAGATACTTTTGTATTTTTCTTCTGGACTCATCCATAGGAAAAAACCAGAAAATAAAAAGTCTGGCTGGCATCTCTTCATTCTCTAATACTCTCCTTTTTTAAAAAATCTTTTTTATAAGGTTAATTAGAGCTACTTCTCTTCTTTCCTTCCCCCCCTACTATTCCTTTTATCATCCACTTTACTCACCTATCTTGCTTTTCACATTCCTCTTCCATTTTCATGCATCTTCTCTTCTCATGGCTTTGGCTATCACTTCTGAAGAGCTTGGAATGTGTGTCCCTGGGGCTGACTTCTGAGCAGTGAGCTCCAGTGCTTCAGGAAGGCGACCTGTCAGTAGTTTTAGACTTGACTGAAAAACCAGCAAATAACATGAACATGATGAGATTTTTGCTTTGCACCCTTACGCACACACTGGGACTTGAATCCTCAGTGGTAAAGCAGCACAGAGGTTGTGCATGTGCAAAAGCAAAGAGAGAATTTATCTTCAGATACATTAACCCACACAGAAGAAATAAACACAACTTTTGCACTGTTTGCTGAAAAGAAAATTGACTGAGAAGAAAATCAACACAAAAGAGATGAGTTAGACATAGAGAACAATCTGTGGTCTCTGTTGCAACCATGGAGCTGAGCTCAGTTGGAAAGAGAGAAGGAGGGAAAAAATAGAACTTGTTCTGGTAGAGAAGAGTCTCTCATGCTGCCAATCAGTTCAGTGGCCAAATTTGCTATTGTGATCTGATGGTTTAGCTCTGCCAACTCTTGCAATTATCTCTATTCCCATTCTCCATTAGTGGACTTTTCAAAGGATGTGAGTTTCCACAGTGTCAGACTATGCCCTGCAGTGAATACCACACCACCAGTGCGTTGCAAACATAATACAGCATAAATGATTTACAAATATAGCCTCTTGCAACAGTAGGTAGAACAGCAGTTTTGTGTTCCTAGGCCTTGGGGTTCTGGTTTCCTAATGGGTGACCTTTCCTCCCTTCGTATTCTTTTCCTTGCTGATTATGGTGTGGCAGCCCCATGCCATCTCATTAGCTGTGAGAAAATCAGAGCATGTGAAAAGATGAGGAGGCATTCAGATATCTAGAGCTGACAGGTAGCACAAAAGTGCTGGAAGAGCCAGAGGACTCTGGCCAACCATTCACTCTGCTGACTCCTCCCCCAGACATCATCTCACAAGGTGCTGCTGCAGAGAAGGGCGTCGC
Source organism: Peucedramus taeniatus (assembly GCA_013400575.1). Classification (NCBI taxonomy): domain Eukaryota; kingdom Metazoa; phylum Chordata; class Aves; order Passeriformes; family Fringillidae; genus Peucedramus; species Peucedramus taeniatus. The sequence continues at coordinate 90,629 of WBNO01028811.1, read as the reverse complement.
AGCAGCCCACAAGCACAACACAGTGCTTGGCACAGGTCTCACAAGTGCTGCCACACAGGAGCAATGATTTCAGATGTAAACAAAACTTACAGAAGCTGCATGACAGGGCTGTTGAAAGAGCTGCTGTGGCTGAGGGTGAGCAGGTGGTATAATGACTGAAGGCAAAATGAAATGTCTGCTTTGACTGAAGGAACATGTGCTGTTTCCCAGGAACTAAAATGTGGCTCAGAGACCCTTTAAGTGCACACAGACATGCCAAGAACAGTATCTAAGAAATGCAGCATCACATACAATATGAAAGTAATTAATCATAATATTTGAGAAAATAAGATACATCACACTAAAAATTCAAAGTGCTTCTTTTTTTAAAAATAAGAAACACAAGACTGAACGACCAGATGATTCCCAAGAGAATCTGATGATTAACTGGCTAAATCAGGACATCTGCAGGATGTAAGAATAATAGAAGGAAGCGGGAGTTTTGGCTACCACTTTTATAATTAGCAATTGTAATGATCTTAGCAGTGTCCTCCTGAAAGAACTTGAATATTCATGTTGAGGCACAGCATTCTGTTTCAGCGCTTTTGGTAACTGTAGCCACTTGCACAGAGTCAAGCACACACTCAAATCAGGAAGTCAAAATGAGTGCTCCAAATACTTTCTGTCGAAAATTGTGAGGAAAGCTGTTATTTGCATGCAGTAAGATGGGGAAGAGAAACATAGCATCCAAGAGCTCCCTTGGCATTTTCAGTTTCCTAAATAATTGTCCTGCTTCTGCTTTTTTTTTCTTCTCCTCTGCAGATTAAATTCAGACTTGACCCAAGGAAATGCAAAATACATCTGAATCTGTAAAGTTATATTTCATAACATCAGGCCAGATGGTAGCCAAAGGGACCCAAAGTAGCAGTTTCTATCTATAGAAAGCCAGGCATCCATTCACTCCTCCTGACTGGGTGCTAAAATTGCATAATGACCTAAGATGAGCCTCTAGGTCATACAGGGTTGCTTGTGGTCATACTTAATTAGTAGTTCAGTGGATACTCTGACTGCTTCTCAGTTTTTCACCTTCACAAATACATCAGATATATGCCTGACCCAGTTCCTCTGTTTTCTCTCTGTGTTTGTACCACAAAGAACTAAAGACTGATGAGATTCATCATTTTTGATGGATGAGGGAGCCAATTAGATCAGCCACTCCTCTGAGAGATTATAGAAAGAGGGACCCCCCATCTGCCTGATAACTGATCTGGAACCTTCAAAAGGTTGCATATGTCCATTGTATACGTGAGGAGAAATCACTTCCTTTGCTCCCTTTAGCCACAGAAGATGACAACTCAAACAGGTTCTTGTCCATGGGAGTGTGTGCACGTGTGTGCTTTGGCTGTGGGCACCAGGCAAAGCCTGCAGACCCCAGTTAATGACTGACACACACTAACAAGATCATTATGCTTGGGAATTGCTCTTGGGCAAATGAAGGGTTTGCTTCTACCCAGGAAAGAAGGAATTAATTAGTGAAGAGCCAGAAGGCAATGATCCAGGTGCACCCCATGTCCAGAGGAGAGGGCTAGCAGCTGCAGTGTGGTATCTGGGGCAGAACCAGCTTGGCAGGTTGATGCCTAGAGAAAATTGCAGGCTGGTCAGGCTTCCTCTCAGTCAGATCAAACTGATTTAATTTCCTGTGCTCAGGCAATCCAGTGGCTACCCACTGAAAGACTCTGATTATCATCAAAAGGCTACATTGAAAATCAATATATACTTTTTCTTTTCTCCTGCTTCATAGAAAACTATGTGGGCATACAGCTCCTCCTGGGACTCCATTTTCCAGTTTATCTATGGTTTTTGTTTGTTCCTTACACATTAATTTGCTTCAGATAGAACACATGCTTCGGATAGCACCATGTCCTATGAAGTGCACCTTGAGGAGACAGGTCAGATTCAAGCACAGAGAATATTTCAATGGATGCAGGTTTCTTGCCCAAGCATCCATCTGCCAGAATGGAAGCAGTGCTGCTGGTGCTGCCTTCACAAGCAATCTGAGTTGTGACGCAGTTGGCTCCAGCAATGCTCTGTACTTTGCATAGCTGCTGCATTAATTTAACTGCTCCTCTCCACTTCAGCTTTCAGTCTAGGGTTCATTTCCATCACTGTCAAGATGCTCCTCAAGTTCCATCAGCGTGAAGTTCAAGTTCCTAGAGGTCCCACTCTTACCCTGGGCTGGTCTCCAAATCTTCCAGGTGCTGAAATGTTTTTAATGCTAGCGCATAACATGTCTTTTCTCAATTCCTCTCTCCAGACCAAGGGAGTGCTTTAGCAGCTCAACAAATACCACTGCTGATCTCCCTCTGTCATTTGTGCAGCCAGCATATTATACAGTGTTCATTTAGCAGAGCATTTTAAATTAACCTAATTAGCAAAATGCACACAAATTAAGGGAAGATTACCATGTGTTAAAAAAAGTAATCTAAGTATGACAGAGGTACATGCAGCAAGTTCAAAATATTAAAACTTTATTGAAGACCTTCATCTTGCAAGCTGCTGCACACCAATCTCCACAGCAGGATCACAAGTGCCCTTGTGGGCATGGATTTGTGTACCTATGTATGGTAGGTGCCTTGCCTATCAGGGAGGAAGAGTCTTTGCTTTAGTTGCTTAAACTTTGGCATCAACTTTGCTGAATTTTGGACAAAACTTTCATAGATAATGACTCAGGTGAGCTGCAACTTAAGATTCAGCCTCAAAAATCTACTTTTTAAAGTCCAGAAACATGTGTGGAGAGGAAATATATGCAAAATAGAGGAATGCCAGAGATACAAACTGCATGAAAAGCCCTTTTTCCAGCATATTAAACCCAAAAGTTTATATTTGCTTATATTTGCAGATCCATTTTCTGGTTTTTTTTTTTTTTTTTTTTTTTTTTTTTTTTTTTTTTTTGTTTTTTTTTTTTTTTTTTTTTTTTTTTTTTTTTTTTTTTTTTTTTTTTTTTGTTTTTTTTTTGGGTTTTTTTTTTTTTTTTTTTTTTTTTTTTTGGTTTTTTTTGTGGGTTTTTTTTTTTTTTTTTTGTTTTTTTGTTTTTTTGTTTTTTTTTTTTCAGATTTTTTTTTTTTTTTTTTTTTTTTTTTTTTTTTTTTTGGGTTTTTTTTTTTTTTTTTTTTTTTTTTTTTTTTTTTTTTTTTTTTTTTTTTTTGTTGAAGGCTTACTTTTAGTTACACAGTAAGTAGAATTTAATGTTTAAGTCTAAATTGTATGTTTTGGACTGCATTCATCTACACAGAGTTGCAAACAGCAGCAGTTGGACTCCTGAATACTGATGCGCTGATACTGGAAGAACGAGCTCGGGGACCACATTGCCTGTTCCTGTATACATGACAGACAATGAGAAAACAAATTAGGGAAGGATTTTGGGTTTTTTTTGGTGTGGTTTATTGTTGTTGTTGTTGTTTTAAACTGCAATCATATTTGTTCAAAGGAGGAAATAATCCAGAATCTTCATGGTGACAAAAGACCTATGAAGTATCCTACTTGCCCTTAGATGGAGCAATCATGGCCTTTAAAGGCCATCTGAACAGCAACCACAATACTCAGGGAGGCCCCTCGTCCCCAGACAGCTGCTGACTTGGAGGTCAGTGGGAAGGAATAGGAGGAGCATCCTGTCTGCACACGTTTCCCCAGAGGAGAAGCTTTGCTGGAAAAGCCAGGAAAGATGTTTTTCAGTGATAGCTCCAGCGTTTATTGTTTTGTACAATATGGCCAGGCTTTTGGAAAGCAATACCCAGGTAGAAAGGTATTGTCTCATAGAAATGGATAATGGATGGATCTGAGCTGATAAAAGGCTTTGCCTTTGTGTAGGAAGATTAAATAATTCCCAGAATATGCTGCCCAATAACACCTCTATGCATTGAATACTTCCAAGGGGATTGTGTTATAAAGCTGCAGCAAAGTGCCACCAGTCTCTTGGATTACCTCATTTGGGAACGCGGAGGGTGTTCACAATCCTACACATGTAAAGATGCAGCAAGCAAAGATTGATGTTTGGAAGGTCTCTCTCCAAATAATAGGGTGCTATGAGTTTTTAGTGCAGGATTTTTTTTGTATTGCTATTTGTCTGCTCTGCTCTTGGGTCAAATATTATGAGAGAAAAAAAAGCAAGAGAAGTGACAGCAAAGAGAGATTTTTGTGTTATGACACTGATTCATGAACAAGCCTGATATCACACAGCTCATGGGGAGACATAAAGGCAAGAGAGACATGAGCCCTGAATCTGAATTTCAACATAGGATTACTATTACATGTATGGTTAATGTAAAAAAGTAAAAAAAAAAGCCAAGGGATCCAATAGGATTCCTATACTTACCCACCAAAAAGGATATGGGGTAACCCAAAGAATAACAAGATCAACTTAGAGGTCATGGTGTAAAAAACATGAGAAGTCTGATCAAACAGTCCATTATTTTAATAACTTCTCTCAGACCTCAAGGCATGTAAAGTGAGCCCACCTCACACTGCAGGATGGCTCATCATTTGGGCCACCCGTAATGCTGGGGACCTCAAACTCTACCCACAAGCTGCCTTCAGGATTAGGATGAGGACTCAAGGAGTCACATTGGCTACAGCTCCTGGAACTCTGGCACTGTAGAAGTCATAACCAAGGGAGCACAGCATTGCACCAACATTGGTTTCTCCACACCTTTCTCATCTGGGCCACACGTAGTGCTGGGGACTTTGATGTCAGCCCTGAGCTGCCACTAGGATTAGGGTGAGGTGTTCCTTGGATAATAATAATAATAATAATAATAATAATAATAATAATAATTGGAATTATTATTGCTGTTGTACAACATGGGATTTTTACTTGGTTGTCTTCTTTTATATCACCCCTCCCAGAGTCACCTCTCCTATTGCCATACCTGCTGGCATTTTGACCTCTTCCAGATTCAGCTTTCTTGATCTCATCACTAGGATTCCCATCCTTTACACCTGCCCTCTCAGTTAGCACTGCCAAGCAGGGGAAGCAATTGTCTTGCCTGATTGCCCAGAGCAGCCTGGCATTGCTTCCCTTGTCTCACCAACAGGTCTGCAGTGCTGCTCCCTTAGCTTTCTTTTTTCCAGGAGGACTTTTCTAGATTGTGTCTGCCTTGAGGTGACCAAGTATGAGCTGGCTGCAATCCAACCCTCTTGTTGCAGCTGACAGATGGAGGGGCACTGCCCAGGACCTCCAGCAGTACAACCCCTTTCAATTTTTGCCTCTTCTCATGAGCCTACTTCATTAAAGAGTGTCTGTAAGTGTATAATAATGATCCAAACTACATGAGATAGCTTATGAACAGCCTGCAAGGCTTTGTCTGTCTTTTGACTGAAGGAACCAGCCAGACAAGCCCCAGGAGTGTCACGTTGTGTTGGACCTTTCTTGTGCCTCCCCTTATAATGAACTTTCCCCATCTCTCCCTGGAGAGGAATAAAGCAGTTCTGGCTCATCTGGGGATTGTCTTTTTTTCCCACTCACTGGCAGCATTTTATAAAATCTTCTATAGGAAAGGACTGTTTTTTTTTCTTTCTGGTGACCTCTCTAATGCATACTGCTTCTTTCTTGTAATGTCTTGATAAAGGGTATTTTAGCCGTGGGAATGCTCATTTACTGGAGCAGAAATACCAATAAGGCATCACCTTAGCTAATGGTCAAAGCAATGTAGGTCAGTAGGTGAAGCAAGAATGCTTGTGGATAATTTAACTCACTACATGGGCACACTTTGGCCAGGGAGTGAAAAAGTATTTTACATAAGGATAGTCCATTGACTCTGAGATAGTTTTCTGCACAGATAAGCAGAAGATTGACATGCCAGGGTCAAAGCACAGTCTTTTGCTCCTCAAACTGGCATAATTTAAGAGCAAGGGAATGCAAAGGGAAAGCACCATGCTGGATTGCCTGACAGTAACTTATCTAAGAGCTCAGCTGGGAGAATATTTCAGGGTGAATACTTTTTCAATGCATTTGCCTCTTTTCCATTTGGAAATTGTATATAAACATGTTTTTGCAAGACTGTTTGTTATTCAGAATGATTTACATTGAGTGAAATTCAAGTTTAGGCCCATTCACAAGAAGCTTATTGCAGCTTTTCAAAGAAGAAATTCAGTCTGATCCAATTTAACACAGAGATCACAAGGCGTGCCTTCTTGCCTCAATTGGATAATTCTTTGATTTTGTTTTTTGATGTGAATATCAATTATTCATTTGAATTTTAACATTCTAGTAGTATTTGATGCTATTATAATGGTATATGCTGTTTCGGCAAATATTTCTGGACAGATATTACTTGTGAGAAAATTTACGGCATGAAAATTAAAACCAAGAAAACGCAGCATTCCTTTCAAATACAAATGAATATTCATAAAAGCATTACAGTATTTGCCTCCCTCTGATGTTTAGTGTTGTTCATTCATCCAAAGTCGGAAGGATATAAGCTGAGACATGATACTTCAAGAGAGCAGTGAAATGAGGAACTGGGGAGATTAAGTTATAAGATGATTGTAAAACTCCCGGACATTTTGGGGCTGCAAAGCCTTTTTGAAAGATGAGAGAAAATACCACTGGGTGTAATGTACAAAACTAGCTCAGAAAACAGGACGTTCAAATGCAAATTACTTCAAAAGCCGTGGTCCAACTGTACCTTGCAAACAGGAGTATATGGGACATACTGAGATAACAGAAATTTCAGTAAGTTTAACTTTTTATCAACTGTGAGGGCCTACTTCTAATGTTATAACATGCAAATGTCTACATTGGAGCCTGATACAACAATTTGTGAGTGAAATACTTTTTAGGAAAAAAAAAAATCATTGAGAAAATTATATGTCCAAATCTCTCAGGAGGCTGCTTTCATGAGAGGTGACCTCATTGACAAACCAGGAGCATAGCTCTAAAGGCAAAGCCACTCAAGAATGTGTTGACGATAAAGTTTTGAAGTATTCGGTGTTTTTCTGGTCTCTGATTTTATTTTGTTCTTCTTTGTTTTCTTCTGCCTAGGATAAAGTGTTTGAGGCAGTCTCTCAAATGCAAAGGAGCTATGTGCATCACACAGAGGTTTGCATTAAGAGGTTTGACAAAGTCAAATGCAGTAAGACTTTACCAGGGTTGCACTCTGGAATTGTCAGCATTTTGAGCCCTAAGTGGTAAAAGTGATATAATTGTGTAATTAAGCAATTGGTTAAACCACTTAGAAACCAGGAGCTGGGGGAATGCCTAATCATAGTTACCAGTTTTGATACAGTTGCAAGAAAACAAGTGAGTTTTCTCACTTGATTTCTCTCACATATGAGGGAGCTGCTACCATAGCAGTTTCACCTCTACATCCCAAAGATGGAGCACAGGAACCCAGGAGGAGCAGAACTGCCTCACCTCTTCTTATTTTGCTGGAAATATTATGTATCTGCAGGAGAAACTGCTGCAAGAATAGAGATGCTGAAAAAAGGGAGGAAGCAAAGAACAGACTAACAAAGAGTACATATGATAGGTATAGAAGGACAGGCAGAACAGCTTCAGAGAAAAAGCCAGGAGAGTTTTTGGGTTAGGTGCTAGTTCAAAGAGATTCTGTGCTCATTGCTTGGTGCTTTTTGTTGATGTTGTTGTTTGATTCCTGCCGTAGTCAGGTCAAGTAGATTAGAATGCATAACAGTTATCTAGATTCAGCACGAATTTCTCTTTCTACCATACAGCACTTCAGTCAAGTGTTTGTATGAGCACACAAGTTAACCTCCCTGGAAACTGAAGGAAATGCAGCTACTGTCCTCCACAGAAGAGAGTCACAAGAAGCCATTAATTTCCTTTATGTAACCAGGCAGGTGATATGAAAATTACCAGCTGGTGTGTTTGAACCTCATTCTGCCCTGAATTTAGGATGAAGCTGCCCCAGGCCCCTGCTTCACTAGCGTTTCATCAGCTGGCATTTTGAAAGCTGCTTTTTCATGACACTGAGTTAAATTTGCAATAAACCAGTCATTCTTCAGGAGATCAAACACATTAAAATAATAAAAAAAAAGATCTTCTGAGATCCAAAGATGTCAGCACTATTTTGATCCTATGAATTTGTACTTGTATTTCTTCTATGTCCTTTTCCTAAGGTTTCTATTTCTCACCCCTCTATTTAAGTCTGAGGGATGCAGGAAAAGCTACCCCTTCACCTTCTCTCTTCACACAATAAACACTGAATGAAGTTCATACTGCAAGCATTGGCAGTAGAATCTCTCGCTCCCCAGCAAAAAAGATTAAAAGTGTCTCTTGGCACATCTCATCGGGGGACTTCTTTTATCCCTTGAATCAACAGAAGCTTTGGATCAACAAAAAGAACGGAAGCAGGTGTGTTTTTACCTCACGCCAATCTATCCTACTCTCCATCTTCAGAAAATTGTTCTTTAGCTCTCCAAAGGATACTAAGCACTTGGGTAACCATTTGTTTCTTCTTTATCTTGACAGTACAACCCAGAACAACAATAACCCTGGATGTGGATGCACAAGGACTCAAAATCATCTATGATTTTACTATTATTATTTCATATACATGATATATGGTATTAAAAATTCGCACGAACCGTCATGTTATCAGATATGAAGCAGTACTCTTCTTCAAGGTTATGTTTAGCACTTCTCAATTGTAGCTTTTAATCAGAAATTTCTGCCTGTCCAGAAAAAAGTATCTCTTTGGTGGATATTCTCTTATCTTCATGAAAGGTCTTTCTTGAACCACAGTTTCACACACACTTTAAGACTTTGAAAGAGTGGTTTAACCTTCTATTCCTTCCCAGAGTCTCTCATTTACACATCATGCTTTCAAGCCTGTGTTGGCAGGGCTATTTAGGGATTTTGCACTGAACTAGATAGGGGAACTTAGGGAGCATATGACAGGAAACTGGTTTTTTACACCAGCAGTGCTAACCATTCAAATTGTACATGGGATTATGGCTACAGTAGGTTTTCTTGAGCTGACATGAAGACAAACTTGCAGCTTGCTCTTGCTATGCTCTAGTCTTATCTGACATGAATAAACACAACTCCAAAGCCATACTGCATTTCCACATTGATGCTACTCTGCTGAAAGACAGCATAGAGGATTTGTCCTGCAGCAGAGTGGGAGCAGTTCTTCTGGGTTTTATTTTTTGGGTTTTTTTGGGTTCTGTTTTTTTTTTAATTTTGTGGAGCAAAGCAGCAATTTCCTGCCTTACTCTCCCAAAAGAAATGCTTTTGAATCAGCAAAGAGCCAGCTGTTCTCCCAGATTTGTTTTCTCCTCTTTTTGTGTTTCTCTTTCAGTTATGTATTCTTGTTCCCCAACCTGCCATAACCTATTTCCATACTTCTGTAATTGCTTAAGAAAGAGCGATCTCCCCGCCCACTCCTTCCCACTGCCTTCCTCCCCAACCTGTTTCTGGAATCTCAAATCCTCAAGCATTAAAAGAGGAGAGGCTTTTTTTTTCTCAGCTAAATTAACACCAATCTGCTCTTGTTAGCTTGACATTCTCCTGAGAGCAGCCATACAACCTCTTCATTTCATTTCCCCTTCTCTTGCTGCTTAAGAAGTAGCACATCCTCACACCAGAGACACTTGTGTGAATCAATTTGCAGTGACCAGCTTAAATGTCTCCTGGGCCACTCAAGCTCCTTTCATTTGGATTTGTAGAGTGAAGAAATAGCTACCTTGTGATGGCTGTAAAAGAAACCTGACAAGGCACAGAGGTGGAGTGCTTGTGTTGGCACACCATGCTTGCTCCTCAAGTCAGCTTCCACAGCCTCAGTGGGAGCATCATCAGGCCTGCTAAGCACGTCTAAAACATTAATCCTTTTTATGATCCTTCCAGTTTTCTTCATACACATTGGACATTTGGGCATTTGTGTAGAAAAGCAGTCTGATTTCTTCCCTCAGGACCAGTTTCATGCCAGTAATCCTTGCCAAACTTGACACAAGCAAGGGTGAAATTCTGGTCCAGCTAAAGTCAATAGCAATGCTCCCATGGGAGTGAAAGTCCAGATCATACTGTCAGTTTTTGCACAGCAACCAACCTTCTCATGCCTGCTTGTCTGTAGGGATGTCTGTCAAAAGACATACTTCTTCCTCATGGAGGAGAAAAAGCTGGAAGGCAAGTACAACAAGGCCAGTGTGGAGAGGATCTTAAGTGTGATGTTAGAGCTTTTAAAGATGGTCTTTCTTTCTCTTTGGAAGGTGTGTTATAAATGTAGCTGACAGGTGCAAAGCTCCCCCAGGCATCCTCATCACCCACAGAATGGCATAAGAAGTTGTAAGAAGCAATTAGTGCATTTTCTCCCTCTGCCTTTCGTCCAGTGAGTATTTCCTGGAGAGGAAATAACCTTAAACTCAGAACGTCTGCCTGTTCTGAAAGTCACACCTACAGGGGAGGAGCTATCTAAAGTTATCTAGCCTCCTGTGTGATTATTCTTTAGAAAAAAAAAAAAGGCNTTTTTTTTTTTTAACCGTAGAAGAACCTCAACACAATCACATAATCATAAACCAGTTCCTTACTGGCCTCATTTGTCAAGCTGCTGTACTAGCAGCTAGCCAATTACTCACTAAATGTCTGTGAATTGTTTGGTCTGTTAGACCTGATTTGCAGTAGGTTGCAGACTCCAAGTTACTACGTCTTGCTGGAGAAATAAAAGTCTTTGTTGCCATAGTTTTGATGACTCTTTTTCAACATTGCATTGTGTCATTTCACTATACCTCAAAGATGAAAGTAAAATACAAAATAACATCTTCTAAGATTTTAGTGTCTTCTTGGCTCTAAAATATCCCGAGGGCAGGGAAAGGGGAACCTCAATATAATCACAACAGCATTTTCAGGACAGAAACTATGAAGGTTGTAAAAATAATAAAAAAGGTCTATGCTGTTGGTAGCATTGATCTCCTTTAGCTGAAGTTTTGCGTGAGCTGGAGACACTGTTCTATAGCTGGAGAATCCTCTACATTCCCAGAGAAGTTAATAGAGAGCATAAGATTTTCACACCCAATCCTCACTCTCTGGTAGGAATAAACAGCAGTAGCTATTTACTTTGTCTAGGCTATGTAATCACATACAAAAACTCACATGCTCTACACTTGCAGTAATTTAAACTTTTAGGGCTGCTGGTTTTGTTTGAAGCCACATATTCCCACTAACTGTAATCAGAAATACACCCACTATCAAAGGCAGAATATTCCCCTCTCTGTCCAGCAGATTGGTTTACTGCAAGAAAACTATCTGCACTAGCAAATATCCCAGACATGTCAGACTTCTAACAGAGCTATGAATTTTGATAACAGTCAGAGGTAGAACATTAATAACCAGAACCATAAAACAAATCTAAAAACTGCAGAATAATAATAAAAAAAAGATATTTATAGAGGCAGTGCAGAAGATGCAATAGTAAAAGAGCCTCCCTCTGGATCATCAATTCATGAGTTCTGTGATCCTGAATAACGGGCATGCTTCCAAACAATAAAATAAAACACATCAACTATTCAAAATCACTAACTTTCCTCTTGCATTCCTTAAAGGTGAATTGCAGCAAATGTATAAATTTTAGAGTGCAGTAACTTGTGTGCATTTTACTACCATAGGAAGTGAATTTCATAGTATTTATTGGAAATCATTATCTTCCTCTGCTTTTTAAAATTAAATTTAAAATTTGTCACAGCAGCAGCAAAGCTGACACAGCCTAATATTAGTGATGAAGTGATACTTTCTGAAAGGACTCCATGGAAAGATCTGCCACAATTTGCCAAAAACAGCATTGGTAATGATATTTTTCTATCAAAAATCTTCAAAAACAAAATAGTTAAATGTTTGTGTCTAAGAAGGACTTATGGACAGGGATCATAACCAGTAACAGAAGATCTTTAACTGATCTAAGCAGCAACATCAAAAAAATCAAACCTCCATGGAAGCAAAACACTCTGCCCTATTTTCAGTCTTATTGGTTAATTAATTCTTTAATTCTTTATAATAATTTCATGTGGGACTCTCAGAGCAGATGTAACCACTTGCTCAATTATGGAGTGTTTCACACCTGCTCTACCCAGACAGAAGAGGCAAGCAGGTGAAAATCAAGCTTCTGCCTATTCTAATCAAGGCATTTTTTGGCAGAAGGAGGAATTTTTTGTTATTCCAAAACACCCCTGCTTGTAAAAATCCCCTACTACCTTGACTAACATCCATGTTTCTTAAGGTGGGGAAATCAGGCCTTTGCAATTAGAATGGTGTCAGCCACCTAAGGGTCATAACTGTAATGTATTCTATATACAGCTCAGGATATGCTTGATAAAAGAAACTAATAATCAAAGAGTGATGTAGTTACATGCACATGAAATATAAATCCGAGGATTTGGGTGTGCACACATGCATTTGTCTGTTTCATTGTAGGTGGACAGGCAAATATGAAGTGTTCTTATCTGACCATCATTAACCAACTCATTTTCAGTAGGTGTTGGGATAGAAATGCTTACTGTTTAGTTGAATACTGTTTTCATTTCAGTCTGAGGAGTGGTGAGGTTTTTCTATTCTGACCTCTTTCACATGATCCCATGCTGATTTGAGTAAATGGATTTTCACCATGAGTTTCATGAACTCCCTAATATCTTTCCAGGGGCCTTCTGACAAGACATAATTTGTGATTGCTTCTTTTGATGTTATCAGATGTCTCCTGCAACCCACATCTGTTTATGGAGTTAGTTCACCTGTAATTGGTTATCATTTCACACAGGCTTACTGAGAAGGACAGCATTCAGACACTATTGTATTTGCAGTGCCTTCAGACCAGGCCTTAGGATTCTGGACCTCTGACCTAACTGCAAATAATGTTAAGGAAAAGCCAAAAAAGTAATGCTATTAAATGCAGGGAAACTTCAAAAACAACAACATATGGCACATATGTAACTAGTAAGTACCTACCAAGAAATCCTTGGTCTAGCACCATAAATCCTTAATCCAGAGATACCCCCAAAAGAGAGCCCCTAAATAACCTTGTAATAAGAATTCCATACTAAATAATGGGCTCTAACAGTCTCTAATCCATTTGGAGCCTTCTTCAGTACTTGCTTCTGCCTAGCAGGAGCAGTTAGACAGAATGCCAAAATGTATATGCAACTGTTTAGTCACTTGAAATCTTTAAACCCTAATGGCATCACAGTCAAATTGTGGCATTCAGTCTCAGATCCAGACAGACAAGGCTGAATGTGAGCAAATGTAGACAGCTAAATTGTATGTTCATATCAAATGTGTAAGGATCCCTAACTATGATTTTCCACAAGAATGTGCAAAAGGCAAGCTCTGTCTGCTGAGTTGTTGTAGCTTGTGTTTTAAGGAGGTAGACATGGGTTAGGCAGCTAACAGAGGAAATGAAAGATTATTTATCATTTGATGTTTTATAAACTATTCTATAACAACCTGTAAAAATGTCAAACAGAAAACCCTTCATTTGGCATTTCCTTGCTGTGTTCTTGTGAGGAATCCAACTCAGCAGGGACTTAAACCTAACACCTTCAGATCTTCCAAGTTTCTGTTCCCTCTACTACCACAAAAGAAAAAAAAAAGGAGCACAGCCAGCTAATGGTGGTAGAAAGCATTGTCATTTTTTCAAACATCAGGCCTTGAAGAAGAGCAGATCATAACAACCTCTCCTAGTTTCTTACTAGAACAACAAAAGAGGCAAACCCCTTTGTGTGTTTTCTACAGTTTATTTCTTCAGGGCTCCAGCAGCTGTTTCCTTCCTTTGGTATATTTTAAATTAACACGATAATTTTGTGAGGAAGTGCTCAGGTGTAAAATAAAATGGTAGCACAGTCCTTGCTTTTGATGCTGAAAGGAGTGAAAAACAGTAATAAGACTGGCAGATTCCCTAAAAAGTATCAAATCTATTTCTTTACAAAAAGATATTGGCTTTCCTTTAGTTGTTGGTGATGACAGAGCCTACATGTTGGTGTCCCAAAAATTTCACTAAAAACTTAAAGTGCCTAAAGCTCTCCATAGAGTTGTGTTGGGTAGGGATTCTCTTTATTGTGGGAAGGTTACAGAAGAAGTACACAAAGGTATTTTGCAGACGGCCAAAGTAGCAAAGTGATTTCTCTGCTGGAATGTTTCTTTCTGTGTATGCTCCTTAATTGTACGTCAGCTTTCCTTTAAGAGAAATAACTTGTTTATTTCAGGCAAAAACCAGAACTTCTTCAAGCAGTATAAAAGATAAAAACATTAATTTATTATAAGTATGCTTTCATTTCTATAAATGATATAGTCTGAAAGCAGCTGTCTGTTGCTTTGCTTTATGTAAAGGTGCTATCTCATCCTTTATTGATGTAAACAGGCTTCTAGTCAAACTTCCACAGAGACGTGTACAGAGAGCACAGGGACATTTCCAGAAGCAAAGGTGGCCATGGGACAAGGGGTTATGGTGAATGGGGTGACATCAGGCTGGTGACTGGTCACTGGTGGGGTTCTGCAGGGCTCTATGCTTGGTCCAGTTCTCCTCAACATCTTCAACTTGGACAAAGGACTCTAAAGTAAATAAGTTTTAAGATGATACAAAATGAGAGGAGATATTGACACCTTTGAAGGACCTCAACAAAACGGAGGGCTGGGCAATTACCAACCCTATGAAGTTTAACAAAGACAAGTGTTGGATTCTGCAGCTGGGACGGGGAAACCCTGGAGGTACACACGGACTGGGAATGTGAGGGTGGCAAGCAGTGCCACTGACAGGAACCTGGGTATCCCACCTGATGGCAAGTTGAACATGAGCCAGCAGTGCCCTGGCAACCAGGAGGGCCAACCCTGTCCTGGGGGCATCAGGCACAGCATCACCAACGAGGCAAGGGAGGGGATTGTCCTGCTCTGCTCTGCACTGGGGCAGCGTCAACTCAAGTGCTGGGGGCAGTTTTGGTGCCACTATATAAGAAAGATATGAAATTATTACAAAGAGTCCAAGGAGAGTTATGAAGATGGTGAAGGGCCTTGAGAGGAAGCTGTATGAGGAGCTGCTGAGGTCACTTGGTCTGTGCAGATGGGGAGACTGAGACTCACTGCAGTTACAACTTCCTCGTGAGGGGCAGAGGAGGGGCAGATGCTGATCTCTGCTCTGTGGTGACAGGACCTAAGAGAATGGCATGGAGTTCTGTCAGGGGAGATTTAGATTGAACATTAGAAAAAGGTTCTTTACCCAGAGGGTGGTTGAGCCCTGGAACAGGCTCTCCAGGGAAGTGGCTATAGCACCAAGCCTGATAGAGTTCAAAAAGGGTTTAGAAAAATATTCTCAGCACATGGTGTGACTCTTGGGCTGTCCTGTACAGGGCCAGGAGTTGGACTTCAATGATCCCTGTGGTCCCTTCCAGCTCAGAATAATCTATGATTCTGTAATTTTCAAGCCTGCCAAATTAGGTGGGAAATCATATTTCCACTATGGCTGCCAGTTTTGTCTCATTCCATTCCTGACAGGAAACCCAAAAAGTGGCATGACTGATCCCCAGAGCTTGTGAAAATGCAGATACTTTCATTATGAGTCACCTGAATTGAT
This sequence comes from Peucedramus taeniatus, assembly GCA_013400575.1. NCBI lineage: Eukaryota > Metazoa > Chordata > Aves > Passeriformes > Fringillidae > Peucedramus > Peucedramus taeniatus. The sequence goes on along the minus strand of WBNO01028811.1, from coordinate 75,090 downwards.
GGCTGAAGCACTCCCAGCTGCTCAGCTGCTTAGTATGCCATTAGGCAGCTTATTACCCCAGCAGGCCCACCTAGAGAACCTGCCCACAGGCATTTCTTCAGGCTGCTCCAGACATCTCCTGTCAAATGGGATGGAATACTGATGCATCAGTTTTCCAGCCCCTGCGGAGACCATTGCCTTTTAAGTCTGGAGGGGTGAGGGAGTGGACTTGGACAAAAATTCACATTGAGGGAAATGGAGGGAAAGCAAAACATACTTGTTGTCTCACTATATAATAAGAGAACTTTGAAATTTTGCTAGTTCTAGCCTAAAAGTGCTGCTTGAGTCCACTGCATCTGTTGGCTACCGAAACAAGGGATGGCAAACCAGCTCTCCACCAAGGGTTACTTTGAAAATTTCCCAGAGGATGGCTGTGGTAACATTGTGATAACATTGCATCATGTTATCATCTTAGAGCATTGCATCATGTTTATTTTGGGCTGTGGAAAGAAATGCACTTAGAATTTGTTGTTTGGATCTAGGGATCTGCCAAATGCTCAAAAAGGAGAATCAAACCTCTAAAACAGTGATGAAAAGCCCACAAGAATCAGGTACTAAATAGAACCTGAGCAGCAAAAGAATAGAGAAATAAAAGTTATTATTTTGTTTTTCCCTCTTTCCTCAAAAAATTTGAAGAACAATTTTCAAAGGTCATATGACATGGAAATCAGAAAGCAATCCTCTGAGGGTTGATGCAGTGGGTTGATACTGGCTGGGTGCCAAGCAATCACCAAAGCTGCTCATTCACTCCCCTCTGCAGCTGGAAAGGGGAGAGAAAATAGAATGAAGGGTTCATGAGTTGAGATAACTTGTGGGAGAGATCACTCACTAAATGCCATCCCAGGCAGAACAGGCTTGAATTAGAGATACCAATTAAATTTATTGCTATCAAAGTCTGAGCAGGATAATGAGAAAAATAAAACCTTAAAAACACCTTCCCCCTTCCCCTCCCTCCTTCCCAATTCCACCTCCTACCCCAGAGGTGCAGAGAGGCAGGGAATCTGGGTTATGGTCAGTTCATCCTGTTGCTTATTCCGCTGCTCAGGGAGAGGAGTCATTCCCCTGCTCCACTCTGAGGTTGCTCCTATGGGAGACAGTTCTCCATGAACTTCTCCAGCATGAGTCCATCCCATGGGCATCAGCTCTCTGTGAACTGCTGCAATGTGACTCCATCCCACGAACAACACTCCTCCCAAAATTGGTGCAGTGTGGGTCACTCTTCCCTGGGGTGCAGTCCTCCAAGGATAGGCTGCTCCAGCCTGGGAGCAGGGCCCCTCTCTCCACAGGTCTGCCACAGGGTCACAGCCTCCACTGGGCATCCACCTGCTCCAGCATGGGGCTCCTCCATAGGCTGCAGGTCTATGCAGCAGGTGGATCTCTGCTTCCCCATGGATCTCCAGAGGCTGCAGGGACACGTTTGTCTCACCATGGTCAGCACCACAGGCTGCAGGGGAATCTGAGCTCCAGCACGTGGAATACCTCTTTCTTCTCTTTCTGCAGTGCCCTTAGTTCTTGCAGAGTTCTTCTTCTCATAGACTCTCACTCAGCTCCTCTCTGGCCACAATTAAAACTGTGCAATAATGGTTTTCTTCTTCTTAAATATGTTATCGCAGAGGCAATACCCCCATTTCTAATTGTCCTGGCCTCAGCCAGTGGCACATTCAGTTTTGGAGCTGCCAGGGATTGCCCTGCCAGACATGTAGGAAGCTTCTAGCAGTTTCTCACAGATGCTACCCCTGTAGCTGCCCCATACCAAAGCCTGGCCATGTCCCAAACCAGGGCAAAACCCAATACAGTTGGCTTGGGAGGCTACCTGGAATATGGCGATCATTAATTTTCTGTATTTGAAGCTCATTAGAGTAAGACTGCACTGACATAAGCATAAGGACATGAAGCAACTAACCTTTTTCAGTGTTTGGATCTTGAATATATAATTATTTTCATGCTTCTCAACATTTTGATTCAGTTCTGGCTTTGGTGTTACTTCAATGTATACCTAAATACTGCAATGTTGAGCAATGCCTCTAAAGAATTTTACGCAATGATGCAATGTTTTTTACCAAGTTATCAAATTTTTTCACAGAAGTTTGCGTGGTGTTAACCTCTCCTTTTGTTTTTTTTTTATAAAGTATTTTTTATTAAAGCTGTGCCATAAAGTAATTTTTGCAATAGACACTTGTAAGTACTTTGACAGAATTTTTTTGTGAGCCTGTCTAAATATCCCAGAAATAAAACCAAAAGGTATTGTAGGCATTGTAATTGCGTTTAACTAATTTGCAGTCTTGCATTTAATTTAATAACACAAAGTGGTATCTAAATAAATAAGATTATTTCCATGTTCTGCTAGGAAAAGACTAATAAATGTATACAGATATATAGAGTTATATATGCAGGAGTGATCTCTGTAGAAACTCTTCTTGTAAAGACAGTTACAGAACCTGGTTGAGTAGCCCTGTATAAAATGAGGAATTTGATGTTACTTGTCCTTCAAAGCACTGGATAAATGCATTAAACTGGACCTCATCATCTCCCTTAATAGTATTCCTGTTGCTAGGAAACAGTTATCTGGACCCCATCCATAAGCCTTGTCTTTGGGACTGCTTTCATACTTAAAGCCCTAGCTCTGACATCCTTGAAATTGTGCTTTCATTTTTCATTGTCTATCCTGCTACTTTTTGCCATTTGTTCTTGCTTACAAAATCCAGTTTTGCAAATGAGCAGATAAATATCATGTAACTAACCAGCTGAGCAAAACAGAGATCTCCTTCGAATTGTATCCTCCAAAAGTAATCCTGGAGTTGCTTTTTGCCCTCACCATTTGTCCTGGAATAAGTGTTAGCGTGGATGGGACTACTCATGGAAAATCATCGCTTTCAAAGTATTTATTGAAACATCTGTATTTATGTGTAAAATACAGATTTTCCTTTCCCTTCACTCCTGAGGTATTTCTTGCACACCCACCTACTGCAAGATTATGCTTAATTAGAAGCCTCATTGTTTTGTTTGATGCTCTTTTAGTTGATTTCACTCTGCATATGAGACTTGCCACGGATTTAGTAAAGGGAAAGGACACTAGGTCCTCTTTGCTTATCAAGCTTATAAATAGATTGCACAATTTATCTTTCAAAAATCCTAGCAAAGCCAAAATGATAATAATAGCTGTATAATTATTAAAATGTGTTCCTAGCTGAGCTTGTTATCGCCTCTCAAGAATCAATGAAGGAATAGATGCTGTGGATTTAATGATAGGGTTGTTTTAGTGGTTCTTATTTTACAAAGCAGAAGCAAGGAGATGGTAAAAAGGTCAAAGAAGGTGGCAAAAAGGGTGAATTCAGCATTCTGCAATAGAAAGTGCTCTTTAGGATCCTCCAAGGGTGTTTCTAAAAAGCTAGTCAGAGATATAAAAAAGCCCAAAAATCTAGTCTTACCCCATTTAACCTTTTACATATCCCTGATTCAACACAATCTTCAGATATGCATTGCCAGGGCACTTTTCCCTCAGTGTATCAAACTTCTGACCTTGCAGCTGTTGTAAGTCAGTCACAGCAACACATCCTGCTGTACCATGTTATAAATAAAGGTAACTTGCTCATCAAATGCCAGAGACTGGCCAGAGTTATACAGACTGATCCTGCAATTCTCACACAGGCAAGACCACCAAAGACTTAAGACTGTTCATTTCACCGATGGCTTCAGCTCCCTTTTAATCATAGAGGTATAAATCAGGATCCACCCAGACAAAATCATGGGTTTAGACAGAAAATCCAGTGTGAGTAGAGTGTCAAAGGGCAAATTCCTGTATTCAGTAATCCTTCAGGCTTCAGTGCAATCCCTGAAACCTGTTCCATGGAGAGCTTGTCCCCCCAGCTACCTGAAACCACTGGGAACCTTACCTCTGTGCAGTTTTACATCAATGCTACTGAAAAAAATTCTGAGAAATTTTCAATGCTCATTTCTTACCCTGCCCTCTTATGGAGTTGGGTTGCTTTAGCCAGGCAAGTAAAGTCTTCCTTCTGCTTCTTGCATATGGCAGTGCATTGCAAAGGCTCTCACCCAGCCCTGTCATTCTGCATTTCCAAATTGAAATTCAGCTTTAAAACAGAGAAGAAAGAATTTGGAGTTGGGGACAAGATGCTGCATCTTTTTGTCCTGAAAGGGGGATCCTGATGTTTCCTTTTCTGGCTATGAGACTAATTTTTGCCATTAATGAAATGCTGGAATGCTTGATTTATATCAATAATAAGTGATATGAAATTTGTTTTGCTGCCAATGCAGGCTGTTCAGAATGCAGGATGTGAACTGATAAACATGTACTGTAGATCACAGTGAACCCAGAAAAGAGACAACATTGGTAAACATCCTACAGTGCACAGTCTTGCCATGCAAATCCCAACATTAGTGATAACTACCCCTCAGTGAATTCAGAAATTACCCCGCGAATCTTTAGCATCAAAAAGACATGGACATTGTCCTTGGGTTTTACATCCAAATCCCAGCACTCACTGCAAGCCCTAATTTCAGAAAAACAAATTGTTCCAGTTTTAAGGCTGCCTTTGGGGCAGATTTTTAACAGGACAATATATTTACAGACCAAACCAAATATAGGTTTAGCCAGATTCTTGTTTTGCTGAGGAAGACCTGATCACAACTTCATGACTTGAATTTGACCGGCTGTCATTCATTAAAATATGAGTGCCCGAGATTTCACTCTGGCCCCAGTGACAAGGGTAAACAGTACCACAGTAAAGGAGTATAAGATATGCTCCAGCTGTCCCCTACAACTCCTCTGTCCTAAATATATCTCTTCAGTGGTTTAACTGGCTTAGTTTCCAGGAAGACTGGCAGAGGTTTAGCTGTATATATGGCCTAGCAAACTGAATGAGCAATAAATAAAACAGGGGGATAAGGGAAAGTTTTGTTCTTGCCACACAACAGGACCTAAGAAGTAGCTTTGCTGTCCCTGTGTTTTGTTTTGAAAAGAATTTTTGTAGAAGCATGGTCATCCAGAACATAGTCCATCTCTTATTTGTATTATCCTCTTTCAAAATCTCAGTAAAACTCTCCTTTTTCTTATGTCTTTACCGACATACCTTGGCAAAAAACTTGGCAACAGTCAGGCTTTGCTCTGCTAAGAACAGCGTCTATCAGGCTGGTGGGGAAGTTCTTACTGCTTCCTTATACTCCCCTTCTCCATCTGCTGCTTAATATGCAGCATTTATAGCTCCTGTGGCAGGGAGCTGTCTCGCGGCTGTGGGTTTGTGAAGGAGGTACTGGTCCAAGGACAAAACTCTTAGTTCTAAATTCTAGAAATTATATTACTTTTCAAGGTTTCTGAACTGTGTTGGTAATGGGGTATTTATGGCAGTGACAGACACCTTCATAAAAAGGGTCAAGGCACAAGTTCCCAAGTCCACTCTTGCCTTTCTCTTTGCCTGTGATTGTTTTGTGCATGGGCCTGACCGGAGAGGAGAGGAGAGGAGAGGAGAGGAATACTCTTTGGAAAGTCAAACTGTACTTTTATCTGCCTCAGAAGCATGTGAGTAAGCCACTGAGAAAGAAAGCAAGCTGGACAAAAGGATGTTGTTCAGATACATGAGAGAGATGCAATTGATTTGATTCTCTAGGGTATGTCAGGAATTATAAGACAGGTTTGGGAACTCATTGGCTTCATGGTGATGAAAGTCTTTGGGCTGATGGCACTCAGGCTTTAAAGACCGCTCCAGGCAGGAGAATTCAGAGAACACCTTTCAGATGAGACATACACCTAAGCCATTTTCAGAGTTATTGTGAACTGGAACTGGGGAGCTTAGCATGACTGTGCAATTCCCAGCTCCCCATTGCAATGCTGCCTCTCACTAAGATTTACTACTGTGAAGTTCCCCACCTCCCCAGATTTCCTTCTCACTTTGCAGAGGGACTGAAGCAGGGCTGAGTCTGCTCCTCAGCCAAGCCTGAAGGTTTTTGTGTGTTGCTAGCAGCATGGCAGGGCTAAGGGAGTCTTGCCTGTGGATTTGCACCTCCCATCACTTTTGCACGCTGTTTTTTTGGCCCCTGTGTCCTCAGAAGCACAGTGTCTGCTGGGCACTCTGCCACAAATCCTCTCTCAAGAAAATACAGGTGGAAAGCAGCAATTAATTCTGCTCAGTGGAACACTCATTTAGGCAGCATAGCTATTGAAATGATCACTGAAGAGGAGGAGACCTTTTTGTGCTGTCCCTAAAGGCAGAAAGAAGCCCCAGCTCATATGTGATAGTCCTGTAGGAGGTATAAAGATTTTTTTTTTCCTGATGCCTTTTCCCTACTGAGCACTCAGGTTAACAAGTGGGAGCTCATTCAATTGAGCAGAGGCGGCCTCTGGACTCCTGTGAGCTTATTCTGCCCAAATGAACTTGTTTAGTGAGGCAGCTTCCCAAGCCTGAAACACATTCCTTTTAACTTTCACACTTTGTAGACCAGTAACTAAAGATATTAGAAGGAGAGTTTGAGGGAGGGCACAATGTCTTCATTTTGTTCTCTTGTTTGTTTGCGTGGAGTTCAGCCACTGGAAATGTGATACCTCCAGCGTTTAAAAGAAATCAGGATATAAAATATTCTGTTGGTTTTGTCTCTTGGCTTTCTCGGTTGCAGACTAGATAACTCAACAGGAGAAAAGGAAGCCATGGCTTTTATCTTGGCATCTAGCTCCTGGCACTTATGCTTATGTAATCAGCCTTCAGGAGACTCTATTGCATTTTAACCATTGTCACGATTGCTCAATTATCAGTCTGTCATTTCATCCAAATTTCAAGGGGACTTGACCAGTTCTGCTTCCACCGTAGATTCAAAGCTGATTGCATCTTTGAGATCCTCACAAACTCCATCTCTGAACCTAGTGTTTTCCTGCAGGATGATCTTAGTTTTTTTTCTTGGAGACCCTTTGTCTGTGGTTATTACTTTGGCTGCCTTAATAAGTAAGAGCCATCTGGAGGCATGGTTGACCGAGTTTGCACCTGTGCCTACATCTGCACTGTCTGGCCACGTCAGGTGGATGTTCACCTAAAAGATCTATCTCAGTGTGATAAAAAGGAAAAGAAAAGGGAGGGAGGGTGTAAAACTGTTATTCCTGCCTCCCTGCAACAGCAGGTGCACCAGATGGCTCACAAAGTAATTAGGGTGAAGAAACAGTGTCAAGACTTCATGCAGCGTGGTCTGTAAATGATCATCAAATCAAATTCTTTATCAAAGATGGAGTTTTCTCTCTCCCCACTGGCAAATCGATACACATTTGAAACAGCACATGTAATCTGCTTCCTTACGTGCAGGCACCTGGAATACAGACAGAGAAACCTGGTCAAGAGACCATTCTTGTTAAGCAGCCATCTGTCCTAACAGACTGTCCCTAAGCATTCCCAGACTGTTGAGTTGTTATGCTTTGCTTTCTTTGAAGGCAATTTTTCCTTAAAAAATTTTCTTTCACCCCCTTAAGTGGTCACCCAGAGGAAATTTTGCCATGAAGTGTGTAAGGTAAACAGCACAAGGCTTCCTGGTAGAGTTGTGCTTTGGCAGGAGAACAAGGACCTTGCATTGGTCAAATCTGCAGATCTACTTATTTCTAAAGCTTCTTGTATTTCCCCCTTTTTCTTAGCTTTTGACTGTGATAGCTCCTGCGGATTCAGAGAGACTCTGGCTCCTGCCCGAGCCTGCTGGACAGAGCTCTGCTTGGCGTGTTGGGTATTTGTTAGCGTAGGATAAGGCACTGTCACCGTGTCACAGCCCAGGGTGCCTCAGCTGAGGACCACTGCATCCCCACCATATTGCTAAGGGGCTGCTTCTGCACAGCTGTCTGCTGCCCTTCTCCTCACCTAGCCCCTCTCTGCACTCACCTGAACTGCCCACTCCAACTACCAGTGTGTTCTCTCCTATTTTCTATGCCTTTGTCATGCCTACGGAACTCTGCACCACCCTGGCACCCATGGGAGCAACATGGATGGATGAGGATCACAACCACTGGTGATCAGCTGAATGGCAGGCCTGTGGCTCTACATACTTTTACAAGGGTATATATCTGTCTAGGTTCTGAAACAACTCTTTTTGTCACACAAAGCATTTCGTTAAATAACTACAGTAAAGCAATATCCCACAAAAAAGGAGAAGCCCAAAAATGAGCTTTCAGCTGGCTTCTCAGATAATCACAGAGCAGTGAGGGAGCAGCCACATAACGTTTAGATACTCCAGGATAAATTCTGTAGAAAAGCTTACGTATAGAAAGAAGTTTTAACAATGTGCATAATGCTAGCCTAGAATTTGAGTCTAAAAAAGGCAGTCTGTTGTCCTGCTGCTATTTACAAACTGAATTATTTTGATTTGACTGTCAGCGTGTTTGGTTTTTTTCCAAATTATATTCTGCTATGTTGAGTTTACATATTAAAATTGATAGATTTACCTTTCCAAATCTGTGATTTAAAAAAAAAAACTTTTAATTTTAGTTTAGTTTTTTGCAAGCCTGTCTATAGTTGAACATTCTCTGTTAAAGGAAGTTATGACAGAGTTAAAGGGATAGAGGGTCCCTGTGGCAAACATGTGCCACATGCAGGAGAAGAAACCTCAGCTGGGTTGCAGCACAGGAGACTGGAGTGGGCTGGTGTAGGGCCTTGTAATCTGTCAGTACAGTGTAAAGCATGAGATGCTGAACCCAAAAAATTTCTCCAGAACTGCATTTGCAGTGTTCATGTAAATAAATCTAGAATTATAGCTTTTTGGTTTTTAAACCTGCTTGGGAGTTGGCCAGCAGTATCTAAATTTGCTGGACTTTTTTGGCCAGGAAGTTTGGCTCAGTTCTTACTCATTTTACACTGAGATCCAAACACCAATCAGAGGGCAGTCTAATTCCTCTAAAAGACAAGTATATCTCTGGGACTGGATGTGCCCCACAGAAATACACAGTGTTCTTGCTTTCTTTTAAAAGCTGCTCTCCACCTTCCCTGCTCCCTCTCTTCTCTCCCTTTCCTCTTTCCCCAGGCTTGGCAATCCTCTGAGCTCAATTCTCAGGCAGATGCTATTGCATAAAAGGTGCGTGGTAAGAACATCTCCTTGTGATTTCTCAGGAATAAAACAGCTCCTCACCCGAGCTATCAGGCTCTGGGTCCCAACTACATGGAGGTGCCTCTGTTCCCTTGCATGGTTTGGCATACAGCCTGAAGATTATTCTTTCTTGCTAACTAGCTGAAAATCAGGTACCTGTTTAGGATTCTCTGGACCAGCTGGATTTTAGTTTCTGTTCAGTGAACTAGGTGTTTTCTGTTTTGAGCAGACCTGTGCCTATTTTTTTGACTTGTAAATCCTTTACTGCTTCTAGATCTCAGTTTAATACAGCCAGCAGTTCAACTCCTTCAATATCCACCCTCTGTTCAAACCTAGATAATTTTCTATCCTGTAATTACAGTAGTGAGCAGCATGTCAGTACCTTAAATGTGCATTCCTGGTTACTTATAGCCATACTCTTCTCCATTCTAGTAAAAAGTAGCTAAATTTCCCCACTGGTATTGCTAAAACCACCTTTTCAAATCAAACCTAAGCAAATAAAGCAGCTCTTGTATATGCACTCTGACCTTAACTGTTTCCACGGCAGATAAACTATGCTGTCTCACTCTACCATACATCTGGAGTTTTCCCCATCAAATATGTCTTCACTGAAAAGGTGAAAAAAATCTGTTCGTAAGATGCGTAGACCTTTATTTTCCTGCAAGAGGCAGTCTAGGAGTTTTCCCCTATTATAATTTGCATTTTTGCTTTTGTTTCTGTATATCTTCATATGTACCAGAAAATACATTTAATTTCCCTACTGCTTTTGATTACTCCTGGTTGGCAAACAATGAAGACTAATTGTTTTCTGATGTAGCAGAAACAAACATGATTCTTATTCACAAGTAACCTTGGCAGTGTCAAAAGGGGCATACACAGCCCTGGGAACAATTTTCTTAGCTAGCTGTACTTACAGAGCCTTACAAAGAGAAGTCAGTTTGTTGCTGTTTCTAAGATAAAACTATGGCAGAGAACTAAGATGCAATCCAAGTCTCATATTCAAATTAATAGGTAATTAAGCTGAAATGCATTTTTAAATGGCAGGAACATGAAAACAGTGATGCAACTGTTCTTGGGGTAGATTTGCATGGAAAAGAAGTACAGGAAGATGCCCAGCCCCCTTGCAGCCTGAGCCCCAGACCAGCTGATAAGAGGGGAAGCTTTACTGGTGCAGGTACAGTTCAGTGTTCTAGAACTTGTTTTGCTTCCACCTTATGTTAGCAGCAGGGCTCTGTATAACAATATGTGGACATATAAGCTGGGATGAAACCTACCTCAGGCATCCTGCTGTATCCCTGTGCCAAACACAAACATGCCCTTAGTGATGGATGGAAGAGGGGGCAGGTAAATGTAAAGGTAGGTTATTTTTTTCACAGATGTGTATAAACAGAGCAATTTAACTGCTTATAAAATGAAGAAAATGGATATATTTGCACTGGTAGATGATGGAATAAAAAAAATGTTATCATTCTACAAATGGTATCTTTTATATGTTTCCAAAGAGAGAAAGAAAACAAATAGCAAAATTAATCTATTCATTTTGCTCTGTGGTAATGTTACTTCAAATTAAATTATTCCATAATGACCTATTCAGTGCTTTGCATTATCTTTGAAACAAATAGTCTATTATTTTGGTACTTCCCTGGCCCTTAAAAATGTGTCTCAGTTCTTCAAAAAGTGATGTAGGAAAGTAATATTTTCTTCCGATTCACAAATAGCAAACAGGAACTGGAATTCTAAAAATCTTAGTTCCTAGTGGGTGAGATCACACTGAATTTCTGTGGGAATTTCTGCTAAAGTTTTGCAATGGCAGAACCTAACAGGGGACCAAGATCAAACAAAAATGAGGACAAGACTGTGACTGAAGCTCACCTCACACTGAGCGCACTGAGATCATCTCGCTGAACTCACTGAGATCATCTCACACTGAACTCAAACTACCCTTCCTTAGTTGCAGGAGTTTTGCTGAAGCAGAAACTAGAAAATTAGGTCTCTGTGCATATTAACAAAGTTAATAAAATCTTTTTTAGTCGTAAGTGTAAAAGTCAATTTTCCAGTGTTTAATAGTGGAGTGTTCTTGTGGTCAATTTGGGTTCAAACGGCCTTTCAGTTAGCTAATTCTGCATTGTGAGGATGCCATACCAAAATATTGATCTTGTTCTGAACAAAAAGCCAACTGTGCTCAGTGTAAGTCTGTGCTGAAAACATTGTAGGACTAAGCCCTATGTGGCAGCTATAACATTTGAATTAAGAGACACAGTAGAATATTTTGCAGCTTTTCTAATTAAAATAATAATTATGTAGTGTCTATCAGCATGGAATTCCAAATGTAAGCCTCAGGGTCAAATGGCTTAGAAAACTGAAACTCTGCTCCCTTCCTGGGGAAAAAAAGGAGATGAAGCCATTCTATGCAGCTTCATTTACATAAATTGCAAATATTGTTTACAAATAATACCATTTACTGTGTTCTGCTCTTCATAAATGACAAAATATTCTTACTCATGCACCTCAGTGGCATGAACCCCAGAACTGGTAGGTCACTCTCATCAACAGGAAGTGATTTTGTGTTTGATAGTGCATTAAAGAGAGCTCATTTAGAGGGTGCATGATATCCTCACAAGCACAGGTTGTGTGTGTAGTTCTGGTGCCCTTGAGTACGGCAGGTAAAGCTCATTTAACCTGCTTAGCTTTGGGAATGAAGAGAACACATGGTCAAGACAGTTAGGTTGCCTTTTTGGAAACTCAGCACCAAACCTGCAGAAGTAGATTTGAAATCACAGAACTGAGCCCAATTAGCTACACATCAGAGTGGATGCTGGTGAAGTGATTTTCCTTGAACTGAAGCTGTGTGGTGGAGGATCAATCAATCAATTTATGAACACCTCAAGGGTAATAATAGTCTAGCGAATGTGAATTTGTCAAGGACAAATTGTATCAAACCAATCTAATTTCTTTCTTTGACAGGATAAGTGAATAAGGGGGAAGCAGTAGATGTGATCTATCTTGGCTTCAGTAAGGCTCTTGAGTCTCCTGCAGAGCATTCTCATAAGCAAATTATGGTATATGATTAAATCACCACAGAGAAGGCTCACAGCTGGTTGAGAAAACAAAATCAAAGAGAAACTATCACTGTTTTTTTGTCAAACTGGGAGGGTATTTAAAATTGTGTATTTCTGAGTCCATTTTTATTCAATCCTTTGCTGATCAATGATCTGGATGATGAAATCATGAGGATGCTTTCAAATTTGGAAGGAGTTCCAGAAAATAGGAAATTGTTCCAAAATCAGCTGGTGGAAATTTGATAGAGGCACATGCAATTGCAATAGAAGTGCTTTGTGTATATGAAACTGGGGAGAAAACACTTAGGAAAAAGTATAAGGCAGAAAAGGAATTAAAAGTTAGGAGGACAAAGACCGTGGCAACAGTGTGACACTACTACGTTAAAAAAGATTCTTCGTTTTCTTGGACAGATTAATTTTCATTTGTGAAGTGTAAGAGGCTCTAGGTGGCCTTGCTTGAGCAGAGAGGTTGCCAAGATGACCTCCAGAGGTCCTTTGCAGCCTCAACGCTTCTGTGTTTCAGTATCAATCTCGCTGTTGAGACCAGTGATACCTCATTTCGAGTGAAGTTTCCGGCTTCAGACTATGGGAAAGATGTAAACAAACACTCAAAGGGCAAAAGGAAGATAAGATAAATGATAGAGGCTTGAAAAACTTGACGTCTGAAATAGGCTGAAAGTGAAGTAGGCCACCTCTCTATCATTTGTTGCAAATGTCCTCCAATTTCTTAGTGTCATTAAAGCACAGAACTAACATTTGAAAACTTGGGCTTCAACAGACTTCTGCTGTATGTTTGATTTTGTGTCATTTTGTTGTGTATTTAAAAGCTTAGATGTTCTTTATTTCTTTCTCTCCAATTGAAGTTCATAATGTTTACCATGTTTTCTTGTTTGCTTTTTTGCTGCTTTTTTTTTGTGTACTGAAATATCCCTAGACAGAATAAACTCTGCTGTTGATGTTGGCAACTAAGATTTACAGAAAAAATATAATTTCAGCTCTGTGTACTTAGGCTTTGTAAATTTTGTAGCATTATACCACTCTCTTCTGCATTTCTGTTGTACTGATTGGAGCAACACAGGTGAAGAAAATGAGTAATGTTAGTCAAGAAAATACTGTGGCTTTATAGAGCAACTATTCATGAAGAAAAAAGCCTTGAAACATTTCCAGAACTGGAGGCAGAGAATTTATTGTTCCTGCTGGATCCCAGAATAACTACTGCTTTGTGTCATCATTTTATAATCCTTGTCTGTCAATAAACATAACTGTAGCTAGCAATAAAAATGATACAGGCTCAGTCAGGCAATGCTACCCTGGTAAAACAAATTTATGAGCCAGTTAATATTTTTAATCCTGTTACAGAGATGACCTCAAAACCCAGACCATTTATTTAAGCCTCTATCCCCTAAAGGAGCACATGTGGATGTCAGATAAATGAAACCTGCTTTTGAATCATGTTGATCTTGGGCTGAGGTTGGGCAACAAGAGGGAGAAAGGGTGGAACTGTGGACATCTGTCTGCAAAAACAAACCAGCCCCATTAGTGTCTGTCTCCTCTCCAGTACAGAGTTGGTGAAACACTCCTGCAGGCTCAAATGAAGCCATTCATTTGATAACACAAAATTCAGGATGTTGTATTTTTCCCTTCCCCGCATCAGTTACATGCCAGCGATTATTCCAGTTCTACCATTGATCCAAGATGACTTCTCACAACAGGGAGCCATTCTGTTTACGCTGCTTCAGAAATCTCTGAGATGTTATTTGATCTACAGCATCCATTAGATGCACAGAATACATTTCCTTCTCTATTGTTTCATCTTATTAAGAAGATATGGCAATGACACTGTCTGCTAATTGCTATCCAACTAGTGCTTTGTGCCTTGTTAATTTTGACTAAGACTCTTTTCCTACATAGCACACTGTAGATATTGCTGATAGGAGAAAGACAGGTAGTTAATTGGTGTCTTGAGTTACACAGACAAATGAAAATTCACTGATAATCAGTTTTTCTTTGATGGAGGGGTCAGCTCTTGTCACTATTTGCTACACTGTCCTTTCTCTCTATGCTGCAAAGTACAGTATTTTATACTTGTAATGGCTACCAGAAGAATATATGCTGCTGCCCACAACTTATAATGAATTATTATGAGTAATGATCACTTCTTAAACCTTGGCCAGGTATTATCCTGAAATTGAAAGCCAGGGAGGGTCCTAGGTCAGAGTGTATTTTTGCACTCATTGTCTGAGTCTCCTGGAAAGTCTACAACATAGCAAGGCAAGACACATGGTCTTAACAACACAGTTACAGGTTATAGGCACCAAGTATAAAGAGTGGCTACAAAGATATGTATTTGGGGAAGCCAGATGAGTCAGTCTGGCAATAAAAGTTCTACTTCTAGTCCTCATCTGTCATATAAGAGAGGAATTTTTGATGGCTCCAGACAGCGATCCTTTGAGTCCTGAAAGAAAATAACTGAAAGTGCAAGGAAAAGAGTTTTCTTTCACCCAAGCTACTTACAAAATCTCTTTGTTCTTGGACTTAGACCCCAATCCACATCTTCTGCACTGCCTCATCAAAAATACAGGTTGATGTTTCACTTCTTATGTCTTGTGTATACCAATCCTCTACTGCACCCACAGACATGCATCTCAGGCAAAACAAATGATGATCCTTATAGAGTGAGAGCTAATTGTTGAGACAGATGGACAGAAACAGCAACCAAATATCCTAAAACAGGATAACAGAAGATTTCTGGTCATGAGCAAATATATTTACACACCTGTCTTATAGAAAAGATGGATTGAGTGTAAGTTATCCTCCTGCAAGTTGGTGGTTTGTAGTGAACTGGTGTTCTGCAGCCCCCACAAAATGCAGAACTCAGTATGTAGCATCTCTGAAGTAATGCTAAGACTTTTAGATTTATATCCCTGCATTAAAACAAATTTGGTAACCATGTAGAATGCTATGCATCATATTCAGTGTCCCTCTGTTCACTACAAAGGTTTACTTGTGAAAAAATGTTCTGGTTTCACTGTTAATTTTGTTCAAATTTCTGTATGTGAAGAACAGCCTTCAGACAAATAATCATTTAAGTATAGCAGCTGAAAACAAACGCTAGGAAGACTATAGCATCAATTAATTTCTTAGACATTAGAATGGCTCTCTGGATAACAATCAGAAGTTGCCAGACAAGAAAAATTGAGCAGTAAGGTAAATGAAATAAAAAGGCCCACTAAATTCAGTACAGTCTGGTGACAGTCAAATTCTAGATATAGCTTCCTGCTGAACTGCAAGAAGGCTACGTGTGAGCTTAATCATGTGTAATGATATGGATGAGCACAGCTCAGAGCAGCACCCTTGCACTCTTCATTCTGCCTAATGTGCCAGTGCTCCTGCACACAGAAGCTGATGAGTGCCAGCTTCTCAACCACTGTCTGAACTTAGATATTATCAATTCAAAAATAACACCTCCATCAGAAAATATTTTACCTACATTTCATAATAACACCTACGATTAGAGAGGGGGAAAAAGAAACCCATGCGTTTTTATCTCTTCTCTCCTGGTTCGTTTTTTTCTGCATTTGAAAGCAAGCTGTACATTGTCTGTTTCAATGTTTGCTCAGTCTAGTCACTCTGTTATTCTTGGGGCTAAGGGAGGGGCTAGGGAAGGAGAGACACAAAAGAATCACATAGCAAAAGAAAAGGATAAAATCTGGAAAAAGGTATTAACACAGGTTTTTGTGGATGCATCTAGAGAAGGACAAGCAAAGTGTTCTGACTGGATTTTGAGCTTGGAGAAAGGAAGGGCTGCGTCAATATTCTTCCTGCAGGGAAGGCAGAGAGAGCAGGGGAGGAAAGCAGGTGAGAATCCTCCTCCCTCCTGTGGCTGCCATTCTGTGCCTGTGCTGAGCTGTGCATGTGCTGCACACAGCCTCGGCAAAATGCTGATGTACTTCTCTCACAAGTTGTCTGTAAAAGAGCAAACACACTCCTTATCAGTTCCCTTCCTCTCTGTGTCTTAGTGCAATTGTCAAGTTTGAAAATTACAGACATTGCATGTGCTTAAGGAATTGCTAACTCACTCTTCTGATTTCCTCCTTCCCTTCTTTTCACCAGGTGGGCAGTTTTCATTTTTCACATTCAGTTTCACTCCTTGTTTTTGCCTTTCAAATCTAGCAGTGACGCAGGAAGAAAAAATAAAGACGTCAATAGTATAAAGAATATCTCATTAGTTTTGATTTATTATTTTTTCCCTTCCCTTGCACAGAAAACTGTAGATTTAATTTGAGGAGAACCTAACTGGTAAACTGCAACCGAGCAGGAATTCAGCTGGAGAAAAAAATGCAACTCAACATGAGCAGTTTTCATAAGCTTACTTAAATCCCTTATACACGAGCTCTTTCTTTTCCTCTCCTACACAATGTGTGTCACATTGGCTCTTGTAATTCTGACTACCCTAAAAGGCCACCTTGAAATTCATTGCACAAAATATCATTTCCAAAACATGTTTTCAAAATTTTATTTATTATTAGAGAGGGGAGCTGAAAATTTAACCTTTGATCTAGACTAAATAACTTTTTGCCGGTTCACCCTCAACTGTCATTTCCATTGAATGGACTAAAAGAGGCAGAATATCTGAGAAGCAAAAACCCATTTTCTGAAAATGCTATGGTTCTGCCAGTGTCTCACAGACAAGCTGGAACTAGTCTATATCAAGCTGCTTTAAAAAATAGTATTTGTATTATTGCAATATTTCTTCTTTGAAAATAGGTAACTTTAATGACGGATTTATAAGTGAGGGAGGCAGCTGTTCCCTGAACCCCTTCGCTGCAATGTGTGGGAACCTTTACCCATTGCTATATCCAGGCAGAGATGATTCCAGATATCTGTTTAGTACTTGAAATGGCTGAATGAGTTTTCTACTCATCATGCAACCAGAGGGAACTGAACCCACAGTCTGCTATTAATCCCCATTTCTTTTGCAAATGTTTTGATTATTTTCAGAATTCAGATGCTGAGGCAAATTATTGTTTCCTAAAACTAAATACTTGTTCTGATTTTCCAAGTGACTAGACAGGCAACACAGCCCAGGGAAACAGAAATGGGAGGAAAGGAGGAACAGGGAGGAATGGCCACTGTGTCTAAAACTGACACTGACATATAAGCCTTTTGGGATTGGGACCTGGATTGCCCTACATCTCTGTAAAGTGCTTAGCACATTTTGGGCCCTGTGAGCTGTTGCATTAGTAATGACCTTGGCTGGCACATAACAAACAGCTTTAAGCTCAGGCCAGTCAATATTTAACCTGGGCTGTGAGGGAAAAGAAGGTGGCACTCCAAGCACCACCCATCTGAGTTGCCAAGCTGCGAGACAAAACTCTCAGCCATCGGGTAAATGCTCACATTATATTCATGGCTGCTGCCTATTGTTTCATCAGCACTGGAATGGTTAACAGTTAGAATTACCTAAAATACTGTCTTTGGCTCCTGATCTTTTCTTCAGTGTTCTCTGGACACGTCAAATTCTTGTTTATGACAAGAGCATGGCATAAGTATGGTAAAAGGAGAATGTACCACTTTGTACTAGGGCAAGTACAAATGGGTTGGGCCACTGTTCATCTGAGATGCACTTCAGTTAATGGAAGAAGTTATTCAGGAAAAAAACCATTTAGGAAATATTCAGGAAAAAGAATAAATTTAAGTCCAAAATAGTAATCCGTATTCCGGGCTTTTACAGTGCTAATGTAAAGCCATAGGAAAAGGATATGATGTTATACAGAATTTATGAGCAACTGGAAACAATGTGAGATGTTGCAATAATGCTAGCAATAACAATTTGTGTCTTTGCAGTGTTCGGTGCAAAAATATCATAGAAAAATAATGTTACAGAGCTTAACAATCAATGATGTTTAGAAAGTAGTACTACTGAATGAGTTTTTGCTGAGAGAATTCTATCTATGATGGCAGAGAAGAAGGGAGAGAGAAATTCTCTGTATTAGTTTTAGGTTTGCCAAGCAGTTTCCATTTTTCAAGGAAAATGCTACTGGAGGAAAAAAAAGTTACTTTCATTCACGATTTTGTAACTATTAAATACAGATGCACCAGAATACAAAATCTTTTATTTCTAATTAAAAGATGTATGATTGTTATACATATGCTAAGCTCCTTTGTTGTTATGGGTCAGCACAGACTAAAAAAATGTATTGTTAAACAAGCTGTAGTCAATATTGATTTTTGTACTTCCAAAATTTTTAGCCAATGATTACATATTTGTGAATATGCATTTTGAAATTTACTTCTGCTAGCAAATACTGTTTCTACAAATAAAGATTATTTAGTTCCTCTTAAGGGAGAAAATCCAGATAAGCAGAGCCATGTGAAGAAGGTTTGGGAGCATTTGTTGGGGGGAGTTTGTATGGGAGGAGGAGTGGGAGTGTAAAGCAGTTCTGAGTACCAATAAAAAGCAAAATGTCTCTAGACAGACTTCATTTGTTTTTTCTCCTGTGGTGAGAAAGCTTTTTAATAAAGGAAATGTCCTTTAAAGTCAATGCTAAGTGATGCTAAACTGAAGTGTGCATTATGGCACCAATCTAAAAGACTAACAGGTGTTTAATTGCTGTTGAATGATAAACTACAAGGTTTTTTTTGAGACTATTTGTGTTAGAGGCTGCTTGTTTACAGCTGGGATCCTTAAGGAAAGAAAACTTTAACCTTGACAGAACAATAGAAACTGGAAAAGAAGTGACTGGCTGAACGACTCCATTTCCTTTCAAGGGCCCAGTGCAGCAGTGTCACATCATCCTGTGTGACACACAGAGGCTTTAACAATAGCTCATGTGGAAAACAGCTTAAAAATTTTTCAAAATAGTGATGAATTTCTAGAACAATGAATGTTCAGACCTAACTTCCTTCAGCCTTCTCGCTCCCTGCTCCTCATCATCCTAGTACATTTATATAAGATTGTATATCATGCCTGAAGATTCAGGCATGATTCAGCATTTATAAAATAAATCAGTAATTTGATGTATTAAGTGACAATAGGAACCTGAAGAATTGGAGGAAAGGTTAGACATTTTGTTTAATTTTAAATAATTTTGTTTAATGGTACAAACTAGCTGATGAAATTAAACATCTAGTGTGTGCCCTTGCCTGGCAATCAGATTTTGCAGAACAAAGAGAACAGGAACAGCTGAAGAACAGAGTCATTCTCACCACCAGTGCAGTCCCTATGTAAGCTCAGCTGGCTTGTTTATAACACTCTGAAGTTAATTTTGTATGTGGTTATAGTTTTGTGACAGAAAGTCCACCAATATTCTTGCTGTTGGCTGGGTTGTTTTTTTCCCAGTAGCTTAGCATGAGTGCAATACTGCAGTAAAAGCAAAAGTTACTTATAATTTTCTTGGGTCATATCCATTCCATGGTGCTTTTAGGACCACAGAAGCCATGTAAGGGCTCAGTTCTGTTTTCCATGATTATACAAACTGCTGCTGAAAACAATATTTAGTGAGTAAAGCGGGACTGTTCCCCAGGGCATGAGGAGGATATCCTACTTCCACTGACCATTCCTGGACGACAAAGAAAACAGGATTTGACTGAAATGGCACAGCTAGGAACAACAGCAATACAAACACCTGTAACAGCTGTGTAATTAACATGCTAAAGCCATGTTTTGGTACCATTATAAGTCAAGGGACTGGTTTCCTGCAATGACTGTACCTCTTTAAGATTGTGTAGTGAAACTAAAAAGGTTCCTTTGCAATTTGTGACCTCT
The DNA here is from genome assembly GCA_013400575.1 of Peucedramus taeniatus. Lineage (NCBI taxonomy): Eukaryota > Metazoa > Chordata > Aves > Passeriformes > Fringillidae > Peucedramus > Peucedramus taeniatus. The sequence goes on along the minus strand of WBNO01028811.1, from coordinate 55,164 downwards.
GTGACTTTTCTAAAAAACGGCATGGGATGCTTCAGAGGCAGCAAGTTGGGAGTTTCTGTATGCTAATTGACTCATTAGCTTTCGCAAAAACAATGACCTCTACTAACATCTCCTTTACATGGCCCTCTTTGTATTGAATTCTTCCTTTGCCCTGACTGGTTACTTCATCCAGTGGATATCAGTCTCCTTCCTCCCTAATTACTCCTCAAATTCCCATTTGGTGCTGAGCATGGACTATATTTCTATACAATTCTTTAGTCTGCTCTCTCCAGGTTTTCCATGTCTTCCTGTTTGTTCTGGGTCATCTTTTGCTTTCTGTGCCTCTGCAGCTTCTGTTCTATTTGGAAATATCACCAGAGTGACAGTGCTTAATGTGAACACACAGAAATTATTGATGCTAGAATTATGAGAATCTCCTCTCAACGGTATTTTTCCATTATTCACTATATAAAGTGCTGAAGCAATACCTCAAGGAATGCTGGTTTCTTTATTTTTCCTTGCACCATCCCCAGTTTCAGCTGATCATTGATTTCTTCTGAGCCAGGATTCAAATATATTGGACTCTGTTCCTTCTGGCTCCTGGAGATTTTTTGACTGCCATCTGACCAGGGCCCCCACAGCTTTCATCTGTTTTCACTCCAAATCCTTCTTCTAAAATATAAAATGATGTCCTCTAGCCAGCATGTTGCCTTTTACTTTTCCTGTGGTCCAGACCTCAGTTAAAGATTTAACAAAAGCAAAAAAGCCCTGTTTCAAGCCAAATAAAGGAATAAAATCTAAAAGTTTTTCCAGATGAGAATGTTGGACATTTCACAGGCAGCTCATATGCTCTTTGGCAACTGAAATCCAGCACAAGCTTTGCTCACATAACACAAAATAGGATTTTTTTTTTAAATATAAACTATTTCTGGAGCTTCCAATTGTTGCCTTTTTCTTTTAATACCTCTTATTTTATAAAATCTACATGAAAAGATGAAAGCATGTGAAACTTTGCATCTGTGGAAGCAAACTTCCTGAGTTGCCATCTCCAGTTCTGTGCCAGGAGTGCTGGGTGGCAGCAGCTGCTTGTACTTTGGTGAACATTGCTCTGTGCAGCTCTCTCTTGCATACAGGTAATCAGTCCCTCAAGGGTACACAGCACTGTCCTGAGTTTTCCCATCCCTGTGGAAGACTCCCTCCTTGCAAGGACTGACAAGTCCAGTGGAATGTTTCAGTCATGTAGCTGATGTATATACCTGAAAAACTGTGGTTTTACCTAAGAACTGAGTTTTTCTTTGAACACCAACAGCAGAGCCCCCATTTCAGAAAAGCACTCTGATCAAACTCTGCTGTGCTCAGGGAAATCTGCTATTTAAAATCCAGTCAAAGTGGGGGCACTGAAAGCTGATTATACTCATGCTTACTGCACTGTGAGCTTTTGCTTGCTATTGAAATGACTTTACAAAGAGAAACTCAAATGAGGGATGGATTGGAGGAGAGGATAAACTCTTTCCCTCCCACTTCCCAAATGACAGGCCTGCTGCAATGTAGTTATATACCATATTATGCTAAGCTTTCTCACAATACAAAGTACTATTCAAACACAATGTGTGATTACTACAATTTCCCCTCTCTGGTTCACAGATATTATATCTGTAAGCATCTCTTAATTTGCTGTTTGTGATACTCAGTGCTGGACAGGATTTTCCTATGCCATTCACGTTGCCTGCAGAATTTCCTGTGGCTGTACAGTTCTCACCAGTGCAGCATGTGCACATGTGTGTGCTGGGGCAACCCAAACCCAGACTGGGCTGCTCTCAGCCTGCTGGGGAAGATAGTTCTGGATGTACTGCTAGAAGAGATGATTCAGAAGGATTCATGACACTAAAGCACTACCGTCCAAATATATGACACACATTTGGAATGTGTGACACTTAGAACTGATCCAGCTGGAAAGTGAATTTAAACAGAAGATGGTGAATCTTTTGTTTCTCAGATGTTTTTGAGAGAGAATAGATGTGTTTTCCTCCCAAACCAGAGACTTTTTTTCTTCCTCCTTAATTCTGAGAACATCTTACTTGGCATAGGCTTTTGTGAACCACTGGTGCAAAACTAAGTTTAGCTCATGAAAACAAAATCACAACAATTACTTGTTATTCTTTAAGACTAGTTTCACATGGCAAAGCATATGCAATAGATTTTTTTTTCTTGTTCCATGCATTTTACCTTTAAATAAATAATAAATAAACCATGAAAAGAATTATTTCTGTGGGGTGTTGTTTTGTTTGGATTCTGGCAGCCACTTTGAGAGCCTTAGCATCAGCAGTATTAATGCACTGAATCATATCAAAAATTTCTCTCACTTTTCCAAGTGCAGCTAGAGAGCTAGAGTACTGAGGTCCCAAATACAGATATTTCCTGTGAAGATTAAGGGTGACCTTTAATTAAGCTGAGGAAAAGGCTGCCAGCTGCTGCTCGAAGCCTAATATCACAATGGCAGGTGAGGAAGGAAGTGGATATGCAGGTAGCTTTTGAAAGTAGTGGTGAGACAGAAGGGTTAAGAGGTGGGGGATGTGGAGATGAGCTGAAGGGGGGAGGAATATAGAGGCACCAGTGTGAAATATAAGAGATCAAAGGATTAAGAGGAACACGGAACACAGGAAAAAAAATGAAATTGCACGGTGAAAGGCCATCTCTTCTTATGAAAAAAGCACTGAAGTTGTGGCAGGCACAGTTTAGCCAAGTTGTGGACCTTGTATGCTGTCTGTGCTTTTATTGTACAGATAGATACCAAAGAGAAAAGAGAGATTCTTAAACTAAAGGACTGGACTTGCCTAAGAGGAAGAAACTTAACCATGGATAAAATCAGGTTGCAAACTGGATTTCTATTTCTAAGGAAAGGAGCTTTCCTAAAAATTAGGCTCTGTGGGATCTCTTAGCTAAAGCCGCCAGTTTTGTTGAAGGTGGTACTGGAAAACTCCATGAAAGCAATCATATGATATGAATCTTCCCAGGCCTCTACTTCTACAATATATCAAATTTACACACAAATAGATGTAGAACTAGATGAAACATGAGCAATAGATGAAATGAGCAATATGAAAGTTTACATGACCTTCAATGGTGTATTTGTGGAAACTGTGATAGTACCACCATAGCAGTAAACGCTCATTTCATTTGTGTTGAGGGAATTTGTTTCTTGAAAACATTTATTGTCATGGTGTATTTCACCAAAGACATTTTCAATAAGAGACAAAATGTTCTATAAGCAGAATGGCTTTAATATAGCATTGCTCCTTGAAACAGAAATACCTTAGGAAAGATTGTTTCTATAGTAATGAGTTGCACAAGAAAAAATGACCTGAGAATGTTGGGGGAGGAGGAAGCAGGAGGCAGGAGCTGCTGTTGGCTTTCCCAGTCAAATTCAATGAACTACTGAGTGGTGTTGACATGGAAATTAATGGAGCGAATATTGTTCTTTAGAAGATATATTCATAAATATGAGAAACTTACTGCAAGTGGATGTCTCTGGTCTCTACATGTGCCAGGGACTGGCTCTTTTATGTTTCAGTGCACAAATTAGAGATGCTTCCCAGGCTTTTGGAAACAATTCCAGATTTTTGGCAACTTCATCATTAGAACAGTGCATGTTGGAACAAACAAAAATTAATTCAAATCATTAAGATTTCATTTGTACTGTGGTCACCTCACCTTCCTGCTCTTTATTTTTGTACTCTTTGTTCTTGGATTCATTCTTCCAACATTACTTCTTTTGTTCATAAGATATTAATTTTCATTGTCTTGGAAATTAGCAGATACTGTCTCACTTTCCCCTCCAGCTCTGCCTTCTTCTTCTCGTACAGCTTACAGAAAACTGATGCTGTTTGGGTTTTGCCTTTTTTTCTTTTATATGTTCTCTGTATTCTTCACATATATATTTGTAATTGTGTACTCACCCCTGGAAGNGGTCTTTTGTGAACATCTTTCCCTAACTGCCTCTGAAGGCTTTCAAATAAAGACCCCCTTCTATATTACCTCTTTTACTAAAATTATCTCGAGTTTCATTTCCAGGTTGGGCAAAAGACAACAAAACTGGCTGCACTAATAAGAGTCCTTAATTTACCCAGCAGAGCAGGGGAAGAAGCAAACACTGTATGAAAAGACCTTAACAACAACAGTGATAAAAGTCTTGCACTGATTTGACATGCATTGCTTACCTTTCCCTAATTTGGACAGCATATGAAACCCATGTAAAAAGTTTGTGGCAAGTAAAATAAATTAAAAAAAAAAAACAAACAACTAAGAATCAGCAGTTTTTTAAAAGGAAGAAGACAGTTTAGGATACTTATGCTAAAATAAATGTAGTTTTAAAAACAGGTACATTTTGAACTCATCAAGGGAGATGGTAAAATAAATACTCTTCAAAGTGTTTCATCATTTTTTTACAGTTAGTCCTTTCAGTGCTTTAAAGTTTTTCTATCTCCTCCAGAGATAGGTAGAAAAGTATCTCTAATGCCTTGTCTTTGTAAAAAGAAAATAATATGTCTTAGATAGCTAGACCTTTCAAATATCATGAATAAGCACTTAAAAATGTCTCACCAGCTGAGAAGAAAGAAAAGTAACTTAGATCATAAATGGATCAGTTTCAGAAATTGTAGTGATTAACACCATAGTAAATCTTAAGAAAAACATCCATGAGAAAAAATTCTGCCACCTTTATGCAGGCTTAATAATAACTTACTTTGAAAAAGAAATCCCCACTGGAATTTAGTGAAGGAAGATACTTAGCAGTCAGTTTAAGTATGTCAAAGCCTGATTCAATGGTAGCAGAACTTTTGAGATGCTATTTTTGGCTATCTTAAATATTCACTCAGTTTGGAAGAGAACAATTTAATAAGCATGAGTCATCATGGATTTGTGAAAGGTAAATCATCTCAGACAAATCATAGTATTTAATGAAATAACTGTTGGTATAGACAGAGCCAGCAGATTTAACATATTTGGATTTTCCGAAACCTGCAGTTAACTTTAGACATGATGGATTATTGTGTCATGATCTTTCAAATACAGGACAGGTAATAAAGTAAAACAAAATAAAGTAGCTAAGAAACATCAAAGAGGTGGGAAGCTAGTGGCTGAGATTACAAAGGCCTTAGCATTTTCACAAAAGCAGGGACCCAGAGGCATCTCTTCTGAGATCAATGCCTTTTAATACCAGCTTACATAATATTTAAAAACTGATGGCCTCTCATGAAGGTTCATTAGATTTTTGCCAATGGCTTTAGGTTGTGTTCTGATCTCATAATCAATTTATAGAGCATATGAAATTACATCTTAGCGTTCCAGGAGGATCTTGCAGGCACGGCCAAACCAGAAACACAACAAAATGAGATGAAAAGAAATTTAATGTCTAAAATTATACCTTTAAAAATAAATGAGGCATTTGAAGTAATATTCACATCATTCAAATTACATTTGATTTGCTAATATGATTGAGACAAAGGATTCATGTTCAGTAGAACAGCAAGTATTTCCAGGCATACGTGTACACAAGAGCAGCTGCAACAGCCAAGAGGATTTGCTTTAGTCATCCATATGTGTTCTGTCACTTTTCAGTGCTGTTACCTGTGCTTGAGGGTGTAAAGGCAATTCCTTTCTGAACTGTGAACCGAATGCTGGTGATAGAAAAGGTCCTTTGGAAGAAAACTAATTTACAACCTAAGTCTGATTATTTCTAAGGCCTCCAGCAAGAGATTCACACTGTATATTTTTAGCTGCAGGTGACCTGAATCACTGTCTGGTGATATTTCTAATATAGGAAGGCTTCAGTGCTCTACTCAATGTGCTCTGTACTGCATGAAGTATATGGTAGGAATGCCTCTTTAGACCATTCAGTGCTGATTAGTAGGAAAATTAAGATTCTTAAACTGATATGAAAAGTATAGCATATATCCAACAAATAAAATTAAACTCGATTGTAGAGATTTTTGGACAGATAAAGAATTGAGAGAGTTTCTATAACTTCAGAAGAAAGAAATGTAGAATAGATTTCTCTGATATTATAGTGTTTTACTAGTGCTGATGGATTGAAATCAGGAAATTTTAGCATGCCTTGAAAGACATACGGTTATTAAATGTAGTATATTAAAAGTGTACTGATCAATTGACCATCTTGTAAATGTAATCATTGACTTATTTTGCTTTGATTGATTTGAGTGAGGAAGTAATAAAATTATCTGCATTCAAAAATCAAGTACTTGGATTTTTTTCCTTGGGATAGTCACCATTCAGCCTGTTTTTAACAATGAGAGTGGTGAAACACTGGAACAGGTTGCCCAGAGAGATGGTAGATGTCCCATCCCTGGAAACATTCAAGGTCAGGTTGGATGGGGCTCTGAGCAACCTGATCTAGATGAAGATGTTCCTCTCCACGGCAGGAGAGCTGGACTAGTTCACCTTTAAAGGTTCCTTCCAACTCATACTATTCAATGATTCTATGTTTGTTTTTTTTTTTTTTTTGGCTGGTAGAAATTTGCCTTCTCTTGAAAAGTCACTCATCTTTTAAAATCTGGTGATGGCGTATCATACACATAAGGTTTATAGTATCACCTTGCATTGCAAACATTTACATTAATTTAGGTACCACTGGTATTACATTAGCAAATGTTTGGCACATATTTTTTAAAGTTTAAATATTGCTTTGCACAGTTCCATACAGACTTGTTCCACACAGCTCCCATGAACTGTCTGCACACAAAGCTGAATACCAGTTAATATGGCTGCATTCTGGATGGCAAAGTGGACCTACAACCCCAAAAATACATTCAAAGCATATAACTCTGCTTACCAGGACAGAGCAACAAGCAAAACACTTCATTTTTAAGTGTGGTATTTCACTTTAATTCAAGATCTATAAAAATGTGTCTATCAAACACAGTTTGTGTGATATTTCACAGCAAACGTCAATAAACATCAACTCACAGGAATTTTCCTCAAAACCTTGCCTCCAGGAATCCCAGTTAGTGCAGGGTAAAAGTCAGGCTTTGTGGACAAGATGATTGTATGCCTGAAGGTCAGCAAACTAGCACTTGGATTAATTAATAGCAGGGTCATCAACTACAAAAACTCTCTCCTCTGCTGCAGATTCTGGTGGGAATGGCCTCCACCATCAGAAGCAGGAATCTAAGCTGCAGTCCCAGCCACTGAGAGAGGCAGCATTTTTCCTACAGCTTTGCTGTGGGCATTGAAGTTCCAGAGAGCAACGTGCACTTGGAGCTGCATAGCAAACATCAGGATTGCCAGATGCTGAATCCTTCTGCGATCAGTGGGCAACACTTGTGATGCCTGTTAGCTGTCTGTAGGATTTATTACTTATCTGCATGGTTTATTAGCTATCTGTACGGCTTGTTAGCTATCTGTATGGTTTAAATATATTTTTTTTCACTGGACACAAACAAGCTCTGTTCACACCCCAAGGCCTGGGTCCTACTTCAAATCACACTTCATGCAATTGTGCCTGATACTATTCTGAGACTGCCCACAATGCCTGCTGATTTTCAGTCTCTAAAGAATGAATAATTGGGAATCAGAGAACTTAAATCTATAAATGCCAGAAGGGTATAAATTGCTCTGCTTATGTAAGTAGAGGAAGTAGCTATAAAAGTAAGCAATAAACAACAGAAGTAAGCAATCCTGGATATGAATTTTCTACTAATTTCTGTCAGTGTTTTAAAATCAGACAGTAAGTCATTCAAGAAACCTTCTACTACCACACTACCTTCTTTTGCCTTCTGCATTAATTTTTTCAAACTTACACTAGGAAACAGCTAATCATAATTTCTCAGTGGTGTTTTTTCTCTAAGGAAAACCTTCCCTGTTCACAGCAGTTAGCACTGAATTCTTCTAGTCCTCCTGAGATTTGCACTCATTTCCCCAGTAAAACCTTATGCTGTCAATATTGCCCCTTGGTTCTTTACTAAACTGTGCCTAGAATGTTCCTATTTGTTTATAGTGGAGATTTGATTATCTTGTAATTTCCTAACATAGCCTTCTCTTAGGAATAAATCTAGGTTATATTGGTTCTATTTCTTATGATTCTGTGGATAATGTCTCCCCTACAGTCTAGGAAAAAAAAGCAAAACACAATTCATCTTTTTCTTGCAATTCTGTGAAATACTTTAGCTACTTTAATCTAATTTCTTACATATTTTTAATCTTTTATTGATTTTTTTATTGGTTGATTATATTTTAATGATTTCTTTTCTGAAATTAGTATCTGCGGTATGTAAACTGTGATAAAGAAAAGACAGATACTGGACTTATTAAAATTATATTTGAGCCTAGCCGGTGATTTCTGCCTTTTACTCATTATAGCTGCATAATCCTATATTTGCTATAGAATTTTTTGGTGAAAATAGATGAGGAAATTTAGAACAACCACTTTAGATAAATCTTCAAGCTATTTAAGGAAAGGTATAGTATGAGATACCAACAAATGAGAAGAAAATTAATTAATGTATCTGTAGATACTAAAACATATTACTCCTTCAATTCTAATATATTCCTTGGCACATCCCCTGTCTTTTCTCATATTTATATATAAAAATGTTGCTAAGATGGTTTTCCTTAAAAAAATAACAAAACTACTCCTTTATTTTTAGAAATATCTACATTCAGAGAAAAAAAAGCCACTAATCTAACTTCAGTACTGATTAAAATGCAGCCCAGCTCCCTCTCCTTTGAACATAAAGCATGCTCATTATGGTGTAACCAGTTTTCAAATAGCTTTATCTTATAATATACTTTGAATGAAATGCACTAGTTTTTATTCAGAAAAACATTTCACTATCTGATTATAGATCTTGCTGCTTCAGGGGACAAACTAAGAGGTGCACTTCCCCTCTACAACTCCACCACAGAGACTATGCAATGTTTTGTGTCTTACTATTCCATCTGCAAGCCACTCAAATGGGGCTACATTGCCATTTCTATGTTAAAAATAAATTTTCTGTCCAGTCCTCTTAAATGACGAAAATAATGGGATCTTGTCCGTTTAGTCCCTGCCCTTGTGAAAATTTGTACTTATATTTATGCTGCTAAGTAGGTACAAAACACCTGATCAGGTGTATACCTACATGTAAGGCAGCTGGTGAGCCCAGGTCTGTGTGTAACAGCTCACAGGTAGCCAGGAGTCCTTTTGCAACCCCAAAGAGGACACAAGTTTAATTCCATGAGTTGGATCAGAAATTGAGATCAGTGAACAAGGGATCAGTGGGAGCAGGGCAAGGGCAAGAGGCCTCAAGCATTTACAGGGATCTCTTGGTGATGCAGTTCTTGTTGTGTGGCCATGTGCTGATGTGTAGCAGCTGAGGTCAATCACTGTCTTTCTAAGTACTGGAAGTGTCACACTTGCATCACAGCAAGACCCAAGTAGCCTAGGCAGAAACAGAGACTTGTCCTTTCCACTTCTCACCTAGATGAGGTGACAGTCAGCATGTTCCCCAGATGCTACAGATCCTGTATAAATCTGTCCTGGGAACCGTATCCACCTTAAGCCATGTGTAGTGCTCTGCACTGCAGAGTCCAGCTTTCAGTATCATCTGTTGGTTAAAGAGCTGACAAAGTGAGCTAAACACATCAGCAGTACAAACAGTCAGGATCACTCCTGTTCATTTTCTGCTCCGTGACTCCAGAGGATGATGTGACTTTAAGAGAATACTTGCAGTGCAAGTGAAGCAGCACATCTTTTATTTTTGTGTAATCAAGACTGATTTATAACACTGTTTGAAATGATCCATTTAAAACTTCCTTCCTCATACACACCAAAAGCTAGAAGACATTTGCTTACACAAATCCATTACATCAGAGGAATTGTATCTGTTTGATGGGTGCAGAATATTATCTTTGGTTATTCAGTATATCAGTGAAAAAAACTACATGAAAATGCATGGTTTTTTTCCTCCCTCTCTTTTCTTTAAAGCCAAACCATTTCAAAATTGGAATAAATTCTTGGTAACTTGGATCTTAGAGGCAGTCAAGTCTTAGTAAACTGTTATGACCTTGAAAAAAGTTCAGTGAAACCAAATGCAAATAAGTACCATTGTTTATTGAACCTGAATCAAATAAGGACTTCTTTTGTATGTCTTATGCCAAGAATAAAATAGGATTCTCTCTGCCATAGGGTCCCATAGGCAAAGTCCACTGAAATGCTTTTGTTCACAAAAAAGGGATAGTCTGGTTCAAACTCTGAAAACATGATGAAAAGAAACTCTCAAAAAAAAAAAAGAATATACAGAGAAGAGGCATTAAGCTTAACTTCTCTTAAACAAGCACTAGAATGAAATGTTAGTAATTAAGGATGGAGACCAGTGGTTACATGTGATAAATTATTTGGCAGTTGTTATTTGCTTTAAAACATATTCCCTTAAGAGAGTATTTATTATTCCTGAAAGCTTATCTGGGAACAAGGGGAGACTTGAGTATGAAGCTGGATGCAGCAAATGAAACAACGTGCTAAATGATTTACTACGTAAAATTTGTGTACAATTTTAAATATGTACAGTTACATCAATTTTGCAAAGCAATTTCTCTGTGCAATTATTTTTTTTACTTTTACTTTTCACTCATGACTAAATAAGTTTTAACTTCACCATTTCCATTTTTTAAAGCAGACTGCCACTACATAGAGAAGATGAATTTTTCATAATTACGAAAAGAATGAAAAAATCAGATTAATTTTTTGGGTACCTGTTAAGAAAATTTGGGATGCTTCAGAACTGAGTCAGCAAAGACACATGAAGCAGTCCAGTTAACTCACATTCTGCTGCCAAAATGGTCCACCTATTGAGCAGATAGCTGGCACTCATAACTCACCAGAAGCAGTTACGTAACTACAAATAGTATTCTACTGAAAAAGCATATCAAAGCTTGCCTTTTTAAATTGATAATGCAAAGAACATTTGCAGAACTTGGGAATGCAAAACATTTAAAGTTCTGAATAACTTCTTATCAGACATAGCCCTATATTTTTCTCCTTCCTTGTAACAATCCCATAATTTTTGAGAAAATGTGTCACAGTGAGTGCTAAATCAGTCTCAATCATCCAAAGGGAAATTATTTACTCGTTATTGCTTAATAGACACAGAGGCTCAAACTATCAATTTCACTGCCTTCTTGACTGACAGCAGCCCTACTTGCACTCCTTCCATGAGGGCTGGAGCAGAAGCCAGCTAAGCCAGTAGCTGGTTGAAGCAGCTACAGTAATTCTAAAACTTCATAAGGAGAACAAAGAAGGATGTAACCCCATCCTCTGTACTAAAAATAATTTGATTAAAAAAAAATTCTCCAGTGTTGCACTCCATTCAAGACATAGCATGGTTTTTACAGCAGAATAAAACCCAAACAAACAGCTTTAAAGTTATTTTACCATATCTGGGAATGCAGTTGCTGCCTCAGTTCTCCTCTGAAACATGTTAGTGACATCAACTTCCAAGCAAGCTCTCACAGGCTCTCAACAGCTTATGATTCCCTTCTTCATGTTTGCTTATCACAGACTGGTGGAAACACAGACCACTGAATATGTTTGCTTCTGTATATGTTTTGAAATTTGATCAAGTGCTGGCTGTAGATTTTGGAGGAAAAGACAGCTTACATCTTGTTTCTACCAAAGGCATTTATTCCTTTACTGAATAACATTTTTACCATATTCTTTCACCTTAATATATGATTTAGTAACACATCTGAACTCACATTTTTTAGGGCTATTAAGGCTTGTTTTCTACTTGTTACAAAACAAACATAAACCCCTAGAAATCTGAATTTGAAATGTGTGAGTCATTTTGAACATTATCTTATTGACTGAAGTAAAAAGAATAATTTTCTATTCTCCATTTTGAAGAGGAACAATAAGTGCTTATGATCTTTAAAATACAACAATATAGCCATGCTGGTTTTACAAGCTAGTGGGAAGAATCAAACACCAAAACAGCTTTTACTTTAAATAGTCAATTTATGGAAGAGATATTGTTTTTGAGGAAAACTAATGAATTGTTGAAATGTCTACTTCCAGGTTTTTTAGAATAAAAGAAAAAGCTCTAAACCTCTGTGGTAAAAATGTTTGTAAAAAAGAGAAAGAAAAGAAAAAAATAAAAGGATCATTTGATAGGCAAGTGGTTGGTACCTTTTAAACCTGCAGAGAATTTGGGTTCCAGTTCTTTCTCCACAAAATGTCTAAATACTGATAAAAACAGGAACTGCAGATGTGAGGATTCCCTTTTTTCTGATTCAGTTTAGTTGTTTCTCTAGATGACTGTGTAAAGCTTTCTTTGAAGTCCTTTGAGAGGTTCTGCTTAAATCCAAAAATTAGACTTGGTTCTGAGGGCAAGTTAACATTCTGTGTCCCTTTTGCTTGTCTTTTCTCCATGTTATTTTTTAAAAAAGTGAAAGAGTGAACCAATGGGCTTAATAGCCATAACATCCATAAAAGTGTTTTGGAGGCAAGTTCCTTAAATGCAGATTGCTAAATGCTATATTATATGAGCATTCTTTTATTGGTTTTCCTCTCAGTATCAGAAAAAGAAGGACAGCTGCTAATTATTTTTCCAGCAGCTGAAATAGCTCAACCTCTTTGTTGGTTAAACTGGATTTTCCCCACCTGCAGTGATATATTTATTTTTCCCAAATATACATGAAAAGGGCTGCAGGTCAAGTCAGATGTTATGAGTATACATGCATGTAGGAATATACCAACTATACAGACTTACATAGAAGGATTGCATCTTGACAAAAGTGTAGAAAACCACCAGCATTTTAGACCTCTCAATGCTCAGGACAGTAGGTGGCTTCTATCTTTTCTCTGTGGTTTTCCCTTAGTTCCAAAGCAGGACCAACTTGCTGTGAAATGGGTAGTAACATACACACTGTATTCTAACAGAATGTGGCTGTCTCACTAGCCTAAGGTGACCCTTTAAACTCCCACCTTGTACGTGTGTTCAGAAGAGGTTCAGAGGAGATGAATCTCAAGGAGTGTTAAAAATGTCAGCAGTGGCCTTCTGGCACTTGGGTTCCAAGCCAAATGGGCTTGAACTCATTTAGGAAACTGTGGGATGCTATTAGAAACCTTTTCTTAAAGAAGACAAAATCAGAGCTGCAAGAAGTGAAGAGAGAGAAAAATGAGACGACACGGTAAGGGGGAAAGAAAGCTAATGAAAAAGCAAAGCTGAAATAACCTTAAATCTTACAGCCTTAAAGAAAGTTAATATAGCCTTACATAAAGCAGCCTTTTGGACAAAAAGAAGGAAATTGGCATTTCTGGTTATGTGTAAACTGCTGGTCTCGTGAGGACATGCATCATCCTGTACTGTCATGTGAGTCCCAGTCATGAATATCTACTGGGTTCTGTTCACTTTTCTAATCAAAATAAAGTTTGTGTAGACAGAAAGAGCATTATATTGCACCCTGGTTTGCTGATGAGGGACCAAGAGGCCAGAGCATGTCATGACCTCACTGTTTAGCAAGTTTAGTCCTATTATAAATGATACACACTTGGAGAGATGAAATGTATTGCACATTTCTACACATTATTTACATGGTATTTACAAAAGACAGCAAGATATCCCCCCACCTCCACTATCAAAAAGTAATGTACTGCAACAGTTCCAGAGACACTAAAAGAAAAATAGATCCAAACACTGCTGATATTGATTGAACTGGAAAACAGGCCTCAAAATGTAAAATCTTATTATCCTTATCATGAAGACCAGTGATACTGTGAGTCATCATGACTCTAGAGCAATTCTTTTAACATTTCTGACAATGGTGTTTCCTCTCTGAAAAAGCAGAACAGGAGAAAACAAACTATTTTTAGTTTCTGACCTGAGAACATTTGGGACAAAGAGAAGGTGCATCTCATAGAGGCTCTTCTGTGGTTTGTTCCCAGAAAGGCCTCACTTGGAGGGGTCAGTCTTAGCATGGCAGTGGTTCCCACCCTGACCAGCTATTCCTACAGGAATGTATGAAGCTCCTTTCAAGAGCTAGCATACCGCTTCAAGAGGATAAAGACACATCCCTTTATCTAAGGGTGGACCTGAAAGTTTCATCTGTGATCTTCAGGACTTCCCTAAACATAAACTTTTATAAACGTAGCCATTAGAAAACCCTTTGTATGCTGATAGTTTAAATAAAACACCAAGATTCCAATCCTAAAAATGCTAAACTCAAAAAGGCTGAATCTTAATTCTTGCCCTGCTCCTAACAAAAACCAGCTAGTTCTGATCAGAGAATGATTCCTTGGTTCCAATCTTAATGGCTAATTTCGAGGGAGGGGAAGGAACCACGTTGTCAAAATCACACCAGAAAGCCTCTGCACTTAGAGACAGAAAAATGGATGCAAAGGCTGCAGCAAATAAGACAGCTTGACAGAGTGCTACAGTCAAACAGGTACACAAAACTCTAAGAAATACTCACATAGTCCAAGTACTTTGGCCCTGTGTGTACTGACAAACAAAACAGTCAAAACACATCTCCACCCTCAGGAAAGGGTAAAGGAGCCCTCAGTTTCACAAGTACCACTTTCCCACTGGCAGAGGAACGCATGTGAGATCCTGCCAGCCTGGCCCTGGGGGTGAGTATTGCTACTTGAGCTCCTGCTCCTTTAGCAGTCTGATCCCCAACATCGCATCCTGACAGCGCCTCCGTAAAAACAGAGAGCTCCTTTCAGGGTACCACTGCTGCTAAATATTTAAGCTGTGATACACAACGAGCTTGTTCCACCAATCAAACTGAAACAGACACTTGGCCCACAGAGCTAGAGGCTAGATGGCCATTTAAAGAAAAGTATGCATAATTAAATTCTGTCTCATTTTATGCCTTATCCTCCCTCTCTCCTTTTATCTCCAGCTACCATTAACAGGCTCCTTTTCATTCTCCCCTTCTTATCCTTTTTCCTTCTTTCCCTTTCATCCTTGTTTATGTCTTTTTCATTTTCCCCTACTTTATTTTTTTTCCAAATCCTTTTGATCATCTGCCTCCTCAGCTTCCCAGTTCTTTACCCAGCAGTGTTCATGGGCTTTTCCATTTTATATCAGCTTCTCCCTCTTTTCTTTCTTACTACATTCCTATTTCTTCAAATGAATTAAACCTTATTCCAGCAAGCCCAGGACCTGATTTCGGCATTGTCTGGAACAAATGTTAGTCACTCTCCCCTAATGAGCAGATTTGGATGGAAACAAAGCATATGGCTAGAAGGAACAGTGTGAAAATGGGGTGATAAAATCAGTGGTATGAAAATGAATTTAATTACATTATTCTTATCATTGTATCATCCAAATGCTCATTTGCTTTGACAATGATTTCTGTTCAGCATGTGTGACATTTTAGCCATATAGTTAAATGGGTAGCATTGTCTCTCATTTGTTATTAAAAAGCAGTGAAAGGTTTGTCTAAATGAAATCAGATCTTCATTCGAACAGCAGGAATATAATCTTCAGAGCAAATGATCTTGCCAAGAGTGTCTGTGCAGGTCATGTATACAAATATGTTTTAATTATTCTCATATAAATATGCTTGCTTTCTGTAGCTGTACATAAAAACATACACCTAGCAAGGTACACAAGAATATGGGGTAAGTTGTCCAGTTACAAATTAACCTCATTGTCCATTAAACTGGTGCAAATAGAGTAATCTGTTCACCTTCACATGCTTTCAGGCAAAGTGCCTCTGCTTTGAGTCCTCTTATAGTTTCTCAAGCTCCTAGTTTGAAACTAACACTGTCGAACTAAAGATCTTTTTTTTAGTCTAGCAGACTAGCATTCTTTTTTTCTAATTAAAAAAGTGATAGTCTTCCAGTCTTCTTTACTGCAGCATCTGCACATTCCCAAGCCCTCCAGTCATGCACTGTGAGAGTGATTTGCAGATCAAATTTATACCCTTCAAATTCCATGTGTCAGAGATATCTGGAACTCAAGTTCAGAAAATAAATGCCTTTGAATTCACCTTATGAGATTCTCTGAAACCTACAGGTGCTTTGGCACACTCCCTCCTGATCTGAACTGATCTCTCCTCTAAGTCGGGGGATTTGTTTTTTGTAACTGAGACTGGTAAGTCCCCTCTCTCCTTCCTGAGCTCTTCTTATGCAACAATGTCCTACTCTCTTCTGCACAGTACCACATTCACCTCTCTCTGTTCAGTGATGATGAAAACATCACCACTCACACCAATCTTACAATTCTTTCACTTAAATCTGTCCAGAACTGGCCCTTGAGGGTGAACCAGTAGTCCTGTGTCTGGTAAAATTATTGTTCAGAACTAGTGGTTCTTAATACTTATATTTTTGCCTAGAGAAGCATTAAATATCTTTTTCAAACAAATCAGCTACTGAGGATGACATAATGCAAACTCAAAGAATACCCTCAGTAAACAGTACAAAGAAGCCCTCTTAAATTGATAAAGCTACTACTCACTTCATTGTAACATCTGAAAAAAACATTTTCCCACAATTTGAAGCATTTGAAAACATTCTAATGCTCTATGCATTAAAGCTTCTCTTTTAATATTGGATCAGTCTTCTACAAACTCTTTTATTTATGCATGAGTAATATCCATAACATTAATTACTTAAATTTTTTAAAAGTTTGCATTTTATCGACTGCAATTCATTATAAAACAAATACTACACATATATTACACATGAAAGCACTGATGTTTCTTCTCACTTTGAACAGAATGAAAACTGATATATTTTCTGATTTCTCCCACCTAAAGAACTCAGTGAATTAAAAAAGATGTCAGCAATTGAGATCAATCACATAACATACACATACATAATGAGAGCTTTCTGCACCTTCCATTGTGTCTTGTAGACTGCACTCCTCCACTAATGTTTCTCAAATGGGCTGGATAGAAAGGACCATGAGGTAAAAACAGACCATTCTTATTCCAAATGTCCTCTTTGTGTTAACTTCTCGTAAGTTCCACCTTTCTATGTCAGTCACAATTCTTTTATCTTTTTCTGAGTCCCTTTATTCTGGGTCTCTAATGCTTCCATCCCTTCATGGCATCCTACTTCATTAGTGCTTCTGTTACATGCTGGGGTTTTTCTTAACTGCACCTTTCCTTTCTTTCTTTGCTACCCTTCCACTCCTTTCCTTCCCCCAACTTTTTTTCTCCTAGAGTCTCTGCTTTGAAACTGAACCACAGAGGAGAATTAAGAAAAAAATGAGAAAACCCGTTCTCAAAGGCATCAGGAGCAGCCCAGAAATTTTTTGCTTCTCAGTAAAACCTAAAATGTTCAGTGACTAGGAAAGACATTTTCACTTACATTTATCTAAGACAGACGCAGCTAATACAGCTGGTGTTCTGCTATTAGTGAAGAAGGTCTTGTGGCCAAGTGAGCTGCAACAGATTAAAGAAGCTGCAGCACATTTATGTCAAAATGGTATTTATAAAGGTCAAAATATAACTTATGATGACTGAAGATTTAAGCACCGGTTTTGGAGGAAGTAACCATAAGTGGGCAAAAATACTGCTAAGTAATGAGGGGAGGAATTATACGTAATTCTTGGTTCTTTCTTTTTTGTGACGTGCAGAGTGACAGCTTTCTCACTTAATTGTGCCAGGCACTATGAGTGTTACAAATATGTGACATTGTTTACATTGCCTTCTTGTACAATCACTATTTTAATATTAGCAGAAATATTGACATGCCATGGAAGTTTGACTAATTTAGTAAGTTATTCTTCTTTATGATTTCGTTGCCTCCCAACTCCTGTCACATTTCATTTCTAATTCAAATTTATTATTTTACCAGTGCACTGTGACTGTTAGCAGAGCCAAACACACAAGTTCAAAACTGGACCTAGGAAAAGGCATGAATAAAACAGGCTATTTCCTTTTGGTGTCTTTAACATCTACCTCTGTGCTATCTTGTAAGAGCATCTTTAGACACAGCCTTAAGGCCAAATGCACTGTAAAGACCACTCATGCTGAATAACTTCACAACAATTTTCAGACTGTTATTCCCCAAACTGGTGACAGAATAGTGCAAAAAGTTTCCAGATCATTCCATCTAACAGAGAACATAATCCATAGCAGGAATACTGCCCACTCTGCATGGATCCAAGTCTCCCCAGACATCCTCCTTGGTTCCAGGTTTACACAAGCTGTGTTTGTATCATTACGCAAAGCCACCAGCTGTGTCAGTCCTACCAGACAGGCGACCTGCCCTTTGTCAGACTAGATGTCCATGGTTTGGGGAATGGCCTTAGGACAGAGCCATGCCTTACAGTGTGCATAACCAGACAGTCTATTGCTCCATATTCACATGTTGGCGTTGTACAAGCACTGCACGCTGGTTACCTACTTCAGGCAGCTCCTTAGTCACCAAAACGCGGCAGCTCCCGCGAGTCACGATGGTGAACTCGCAGGGCTCAGGAGCTCTGTGTGTTCTCCATATGAACAGAACAAACAGGCCTCCCTGTGGCATTTCACCATCTTCTCTGCCTCATTCTGCACAGCTGCATATCAAAATCAATATGGACAATGGGGAGCTGTCACAAGGATAGGATGGTGCTCAGCATCCTGATGTGCAGCCTAAGTGCTGAGGGAGCTGCACTGCCACTACTGGCTTCACTGGGAGCAGGACTGCTGTTCAAATAGGAACAGCACTACTGGTGAAAACATTAAAGCAGACAAATTAGGCATATGTTTGTCCTTCTACTAGTGTGATCATAAAAATAAAAAAAAAAAATTTTATTTCTCCTTTTGGGATTTTCCCCAGTTACTCTCTTCCAGAAGCTGTGCATCCCTGATTTTGAGGCCTTTCAGAGATGTTAAGCTGTTATTTCCAGAAACAGAAGCAGTTACTTGTTTTATAATATGGATTATTCCAAAGCATTTGGTGATCAGAAGGAAGGGACTCTAATCTAGGAAACTTTTAGACTGTATCTGCAATGCTTCTGACCACAAAGGTTATTGTATTTAATTCATTAAATTATATTCTGAAGAGCTTTGTCAATTCATTGTTTGCACCTGAACCTTTGAATTTGGCAGAGGTACAGCCCTGATGTTACAGAATTGTTTTAATCTAGGTGTCCTACAACTTTTTGGTGCCTGATCTTTAGAAGATCTTTAGATCTTCTTTTAATATTTTTTGTTTGTACTGTAAACAAAGTAAGGACTTTTGATGAAAAGTTGCCCCTGACTTAGAATCTGTCTGATTGGTTCCTCAACATGAAAAAATCTTTCAGAGCAATGCTCACATCTGATCACTGCATGGGAGAAGGGAGAGAACAACATTTTCTTATCTGACAGAGATTCACCTTTTTGAGAGCTGAAAGTCCTTCAAATGTGGCTTGACTTTTTTTCATATGGGTAGTGTTTTGTCCTAAACCACACCTGTAATTCTCATTAGTAGAAGTGTGAGGATAAAAACTCAGATCTTCCACAATGCAGCTTTCCTGTGCATATAATTCCCATAAACGTTAATCTAAGTTCTGCACAATAAGCAACAGCAGGATCAGCACTCATTTTGAAAAAACAAAGTAATATGTAATGATTTGCCATATCTGCAAAGCCTTCCTGAGTTTTATTTATCATGCTTTTATTTTGACAATCACTCTTCTCATCAGAATGGTTATTTAAACTCATGAGAGGAATCCATTTCATCATTATGTTTTAGCACATATATTTGTATCCATCATAATTCTTAATCTAGACTTAATAAAATAATTTACCAGTATAATGTAAAATATTAAGTAATTGATTTTTAGCACAATAGTGCATGAAGCAGGAGAATCAATAGCATCCACGGCCACAACAAATTTCGAATTATCATTCCAAATGCTTTTGACAAATCAATGGGTAGTTGATTTGCTACTAATTTTATTATGTGCAAAATGTTAAAAAAATTCACTGCATGTAAATAAACTCATTCTTTGTCTGACTATGTTTCTGCTCTTATTCTCTCCTGTGTTTGCTCTCCCCTTTGTCTCCTCAGAGCTAGACTATTTAAATAAGCTTCCATTATTTTCAGTGGAATGACTTGCTAAAGGGAAATATTTGTGTCCCTTCACTGGACATCTGCTGTTGGTATGAAAGCAATCAAGAGGAAAAAATGATGGTATGAAGTACATTTAACTTTCACGCCTCTTCATCATTCTGCACAAGCAAACACCAACAAGAATTCAATCGTAAGTACTTCAAAATATATTCCTCCCCTTTCTAAAAAAGCAGATATTAAAAAAAGGAAAATAAAGAATAAGAAAAAATTACTAAATAACAATAGATTTTACATGTGAACCTTTCATCTTTTTAGTACTTCTCCTGACACACTATCACCATTTAAAAAAAAATCTTTCAAATACTTACAAATTCTACAAATGACTAAGACAAACTGTGTAATTTAGAGAAGCCATCATTATAACATATAATTTACTTATCAACAACTTTTTAACATTTTAGGGTAAAAACCTGCATTCAGCACAGGTGGTGGTGTGAGAGGTTGTATTTACATCTACGCTCATATCCTGCCTCTCTGATGGATTCTGCATCGCTGACTACTGGGCCTTCCTGCTTAGAATTGCCTCTGATGAGATGGTATTGCAGTGTTTTGCAGGAGTATAAACTGTTGTTAAAGTAGACTTACAGGATTTTTTTTTTTGAGAGACAAATATAAAGTTCATATCCTTCCACTCAACTACTACTGTACGAATTAAAAGAATCTTAACTTCCTGTCCCAATAGGATCCAATTTAATAATGTCTAATGCATCTCATATGACAATTGCATCAAAGTAATAGCAGGAAGTTGTCTGGAGGTGCTGCTGACAACATGAATGCTACACTGCTAAATCAGAGTTAGTAGTAAAGAGGCTGAAGGAATAATAATTCCATCCATCAATCACTGTTTTTAAGACCCACAAAGAGAACCAAAGAGGCTGCATATTTTACTTCTGTTTCACAAACTCCTAATTAGCTGTAAATGAACTTTTGGGAAAACTTAATCTTATGCCAAGGCACAGATCCTATTATCTGATGCTAATTTAGAGCTATGGAAGAAAAATGAGAAAAACAGATATGAGTGAACAAACTTAGGAGAAGTTCACAGGCAGAAAGGATACTAACCTTATATTGAAGGTGGCTTTTCAGTTGGCTTTTGCTCCTGTGAATTTTTGGTGGAATGAACCCAAGATGTCAGAAATATGTTTTTCCAACCGAAAAAACCATCTGAAGGGCCCTCGCAGATATGATCAGTCAATATTAGCACTGATGGCATCAGACATTACTACTTCAGTTGTCTGCTTCAGTTCTTTGTCTTTTATGAGGATGTCTGAAACCCAAACTTTTGTCAGGAATTTCTAGGGATTACTTCTAAAGGGAACGTTCCATCTGACACAAGCCTGCTGAGAAACCCCCTCTAGAAAATGGTTTATCTATGGAGAGGGATGGACTAGAGTATTTATAGCAGAAAAAATAAAATGCTATAGCTTTGCTGGTAGAACTCAGTGTGTGTTCCTTCTATTATGTAATAAGCACTAATTTATTTTGGAACAATTACTCTGTCTTGGAAGACAGAGAAGTTAGCTTACTTCACAGTGCTCATCTAAATTTCAATTCTTCTGGTTTCACTCCTTGACACGGTTGATTATAGAAGCACTGAATAGAAAGAATAGGAACCTGAAGTTCAAATGAGTAGGGAGAGGTGGAACAGTATGGAACCTTGAAGACAATGAAATTAAGCCTAAATTTGTAATAGAAAAGGATGTTAACCCAGATGAGTGACAAGATCAAAGCAACGAGTGACAAAGATGATATTACAGTCGGTATTTGTACAGACTTTGAAGACTGAATATATGAATATTTGCAAGTATTTGCATTTAATCAGTTGTGTTTCTGCTTCTTTCCTGACCAATCCTGTTCAACCTCACACAAATCTGAAGGTTGTACACTCTTGGTAGGTGTTTGTTTAACAGTGCTTCATACTTGGACTACTTTGCCCTCACCTTCTGTATGTATCTTCTCATAATGAGGACAGAGACTCAGCTAAGAACACACACATTTTGGGAGAAGCTAAGAACAAGTAGTAAAACAGTGGAGATACTTTTCTTTACAAGGTATCAGAAGCTAGAACAATTATTAAAAGCCATATATATATTTTCAATATATTATATATATATAAAATATATATTTTCTTCAATATACATTTGAAGATGCAAAGGTGAAAAGTGAGATGATTTTGAGTGAAGTAATGATTCTGATCAACCTCACTTGGAATATCCTCCCATACCCTCTGCCCATTTGTCCCAGATGCACCATTTCAGCTCACCCCAGGGCCTTCAGTTTCTGCTGGAGCTATGCTGTAGGAGCAGTGGTGTCAATAGGGCTGGTCATGGACCCTGATGACCCAGGTCCCAGTGTATGGGTTTATGCTGGGCTTTATCTTGGACCTGTCTTTATCACAGTGGACCTGGCTCCCCATCCCTTAGGGACAAGCTGACCCTTCCTGTTCCCTTGACAGAAAGCTCAAATTTGAGGAGGCCTGCTTCTCACATATACTATACAAACTGATAAATTTCTAAAAGTAGAGTTAAAAGCCACAATGGTTTTAAGTTTTTGTAGATAGTTAAACATGATACTTTCCTAATAAAATACTGAAATTCAGAAGGTGAGACATAATTTGGCTTGCAGACATAAAAATACATCAAATACAATGTGGTATGAGGTGCATGTTCCTCCTTGTCTGTACAAATCACACGAGTGGTAGAAGGAGACTATGTGGATCATGGCATTAAGATGTTATGACTTTACAAACTTCTACCTGCCTAGGCTACACTCTCTCTTATCTATCTTATTATAACAATTATGAAACCAGAAGATATTCTTCTACAATTCAGTTCATTATTTTTGGGCTTGAACTAGCAGTTACCACCTCTGTACAGTGTGTTCTGTTGCTCTTTGCTTCCTCCCTGACATTCAGATCTTAAAGTTCCCCTGCTGTTTTACTTGGACACTTCAGAACTTTTTCTCACTTCTATTTCAACAATTTCTGATTAAAGATTGCTACTCTCTAATGTTTTAAATACTTCTCAAAAATCTGGATGCGTTTTCTCTCTCAAACTCCAACTATGGTTTAATATCAAAGCCAGTAGTGGCCATGTAGAATTTCCTCAGCTATTATAAAAAATGTTGGGTTTTAGCAGCTGGAATCGAAGAAGACTTTGGTTTTTATTACCACCAAACTTCAGAGTGATCAAGTGAATAGACAAGAGGTCCTTGGGACAAAATGGATAATTATTGTTGCTTGCATAAATAATTAGTAATTAAAAAAAAAAAAAGGAAAAAAGATGCAGTCATATTTCACATGGCAATATCTGATAGGGAGCAGTCACAGTTGAGATAAGTGTATCTCAGTGCCAAATGAATGATCAGGGATCAGTTCTAATACCAACACACCCCAGCAGCAATAAGCAGGAAAGATGATGAGACTCTGCTGAAGATGGAACATTTTGTATGCAGCAACTTTTGCAGCTGCTTAGATTGGTTTACATTGACCTTAGATTCCAAACAGTTCTTTGTGGTTCCTTGGAGGAAGGGAAAGACAAGGTATGGAGTGGATGTGATCTTTTAAGGACACTATTGGAACCTCACCCTACCCCTCAAAAAAGGCACAGGGAGGCTTTTTTGAATAAACATTGGAGGAGTTACGGTTAAACTGAAATAGCTCTTCAGTAACAAATGAAACCATTATAGCATCTACAGATACAGATAGGTTAAATATTATGAAACAGAATATAATTGAGTATAATGTAGTCAATAAATCCTGGCACACAGATAACCACACACACGTTTCTTTTTTGTAGCTTTTGACAAAAATCAGCAGCGATATGGTAAATAGCATCAGTAAAAATCTGGGTGAGAAGATAAAGCTACCTAAAGATAAGTGAATATTAGCTGCTCTGTATTTAAGAAAAAGCCCCAAATGGAAAAAGAAGAAATTTTTGGCACATTTTTCCTTGACCTACAGAGATGATGTTATTTTTGAGTAGTTCTTCTGACCATGGATTGCCTCTGGAATTTCACAGAGCAGAAAAGTAGCTTTGATAAATTCAGAGAATTGGAATCATTGCCTGTCTTTTTTCTAACAAAGCAAATCATACTTTCACTCACTAGCTGTACTTAACTAAGAAAATGTGCCCCTGTCCCAGGAAGAAAATTACTTTTTCATTATATTTAAAGAGCAGTGTCATTGAAAGATTTGTGAAGCTTGTCTGTCTGAGCTTTAAAACAAGATGGAGAGAGCTACTGAAAATCACTCTTGTCTAACTACTTGATAGTGCAAAAATAGCTTTGAGCTGTGAGACTGATGTTATCTGCTACTGAACCAAAAGATCAGGTGACAGCTGTGTAGCCCACATTCTTGGCCACTTAATCAGCATTGTCACGGGTCAAAAAACGGCAGGGTGTTTGGGCCTTCCTCCAATATTTGAATATAAGTCTTTGCTTTTCTATTTCTGCTGTAACATGAGCAAGAGAGTGTTCCTGCTTTGTATCATTATAGGAAGGCTGACTTCATGCTACAGATTATGCAGGGTGGCCTTGATGTCTTACAGAATTTGAGATATGTTTACTTGTTCTTGTGCCAGTAATACAGAATGAAAAGCACTGCAAATATCCCTAGCATCTTAAAGGGTAAATAGATAAACACAATCTATATATCTAATTGTTAAGCAAAGATGTATGCCTATCCAAAGGATTCTTCCTGACATAGGTCAAGCAGACCTGTTTCCACATTATGACAAGTATTTGGACGTCAGGCCTCTCTAACCAGTAATACAGTTCCTGTTCAGTTCCAAATTTTCAAAAACCAGTTGCCAGAAGTAGCTCAGAGATCTGGAATATGGGAAAAGGTTCTGCAAGAGAATGATTAGCGAAGAGAGGGCAGCTCTGCCAGTGAAGCTTCTGTTGTAATAAACAGTGTAATTATTCATAATTTATCATCACGTTATTTTTCCCTCAGTGGGATGTATACAAATTTCATATTTAAAAATGAAACAAAATCTTTGCAATGAAGCTGTGTTATGTGCATTTCCTATTGATGAACATTAAGTTACATGGTTGGAATTAGTTACAATCATTTCCAGATTTTCTCCTTATTCTTCATGTCTTACTGTCTTGTTCTTTGACTCCTTTCAGCAGGAATAATTTTATTTGTCATAACTGGGAACTCCTGTGTTCCTCAGCTGAGGTATGTCTATGTAGGGAACTGTAAACAGGTTTGAGGTGATCCAGTTCAAGAACAGATGCAAGGTATCTAAAATATCTGTTTGTCAGTGAAAAAGGATCAGCAAAGTACTTTTTTTTTTTTTCCATGCAGATGCTTCCAATCCCCTCTCCAGCCACAGCTTAGCCTTTAATGAACTTTCTTGAATGCATTCTTGGAACCAAACCCCCAGTGAACCTGTGGGTTTTGTCTAGTCTTTTCCTGATGCTCCAGTTCCTTTTGTACAGCTCCTGGACGGTTTTCATGCACGCTCCAGTACTGAACACAGTGCAAGACAGCTCACAATCCCCGATCAGCCACGCATGACCTGTGTTTTCTATTGTTCTTGTTGGTTTAGCAATTCCCTGGAGCTCAACCATTTCTTAGATTTGCTGTATTTAAAGCAGACCAGTTGTGTCTTTGAAGGTCAAGCACCTTAGCCTCACTCCCAGCGTGACTGTGACCAAACACTCTTATAATGCTCTTCTGTAATCCTCAGAACTTGGCAACTTTCTATCTCATCTTCACTAAACTGACGTCAGATAGCTGTGGATATAGGCATGGATTTTTCCAATTCTCCATAACAAAGATGGGAGGAGAGCTACTGTCATATGTCTGAACACCACACTGCACTTCACCACACGGCACGGCTGATCAGAGATACAATTTCATGTGCTCTGGACATTCAGAACTGAGAGAGGTCATCATTAGCATAAACATCAGTGTAACTGTTCATTTCTGGATTTTTAGTGGAAGATCTACGAGAAGACAAATTTTCAGGTTTATTTTGTTGTAAGTTAAATTACTTATGACACTTCTTGAGGTTTTTTAAGTTTTGTGCTACAAAGGCAACACTTTCTAGACCAGCTATGCTTTCTAATTTTTGGAAGCTACAACTGCAGCTTTTAATGAAAATAGAAATTACCTCAATTATGTAACCATGAAAAAAAATCAGAATTAAAAAAAAATATTGTAAAACATCCATAAGTTACCAAGGCTTCGGGGGATTAACGCAACGGGTTTTTTGGGAAGGGCGGGAGAAGGCTGAAGTTCTAGGCAAACAATAAACTTAAGAGAACACTTGCTATTGCAAAGAAATGTCTGACGTCAGGAAACACAACAATTAATGCTATTCTGCCCCCTTGCGTTAACTTTGGAGGCAGCTGCCGTAGCCCCACATCCCGAAGTTGAAGCCCCTTGGCGAAGAACGCGCCAAGTCGCAGATGCATTGCCCAAAACATAACAGAGCAGCGTCCCGAAAACAGCAAGGCTGGGCGGTCCTGGAAATGATACAGCGGCGTGCCTAAGCTCGGACTTAACGTGTTGTATGTAAAAACAGTTCAGAATACGCACAAATCACTAAATATGTTGGAGCTCGCCCGGCCGTGTGGGGGATGGGTGGAGTTTGGCGTTCAATTGAAAGCGGCAGCAAAACCGACCAACTATATGGAAGAGCAGCATGGAAAACAGAGGACCTGTGCTGGAGAAAAATCAGAACCTAGAACCTAAGCTCAAGATCTTAAAACCAGCATTATCTAAATTCTTGCTTTTGACGTTTTAGTAACCCACACGGAATAAACAAGGCATTAAATTTGGCCACAGTTGCACTTGAAAGGAAAACCTTTTTTTGAAAGCGAGAGCCAACAAAAATGTGTCCACCTCTAGAACTCCACTTTAGTTTTCAAACTGTTTTAAAACCAGCAAACACATCCTTGCAGTGCCATGGACACCAGGAGCCAAAGCCCCAGCGGGAAGACGGCTGTCACGCAGCTGTATTTCATACGTGACGCGCAGATAAATGCCAGAAGTCACACGCTGCAAATGATGAGAAATAATTGTCATTTTAATGTGATTTTATTTCCATCACTCCTTCTCTAACCCTGCTAATTCCCGACGTTATCCTTCACTCGCAGGACTAAGAGCTGCGCCCGTGTCTTGAACCGGGGGCCGGGCTGGGCGCTCTCCAGAGATCCCTTCCCGAAACGCTCCGGAGGGGCGAAGGGTGGCTCTTACCGAGGGCTAGGCAAGGAGATTAAGTTTTATGAGCAGCACGCCAATGCTAAGCAATTAATGTACACGACAGTGCCGCTCCTCGCCAGCCCGGAGAACCCATTTACATCCTAATTTCCTCTCGGTATCAGCCGCTCGCCGTGCGGGCAGGGCTCTCACGCTTGCGGTTCCCGCGGAAGGCTGAGCGATGGCCTCCAACTAGTTCTTCCGACAGACTCCAGACCGCTTGTACAAACAAACCGAAGCGCTTATGGAAAGCCGGCGCTCTCCCCCTCTCCTGCGCTTCCCCTTCCCCGTCCCGGAGCTCGGAGCAGCGCCAGAGCGGCGGGGCGGGGGCGAGACCGCTCTCCCGGGGCCGGGCCGCTCGCTCCCGCTGGGCCCCGTCGCGGCG
>WBNO01028811.1:0-27262 GCA_013400575.1 Peucedramus taeniatus | reverse complement strand
CACCGGGGGAGGCGAGCGGCGCCCGCACGGCCCCCGGGGCAGCGGCTCGGCCCGAGGAAGGCAGACGGGTGGGCGGCCGCCGGCCACTTCGCACCCTCTTCCCTGCCCTTAAGAGCGGAGAGAGGGCGAGGAGGGGAGAACAGCCCGCGGGGCACCAAGTGCTGGAGTCCGGCTGCCCCCTCCTCGCCTGCCCCACTGGACTGGAGGGGGGCGAGAGGGGTGCCTCCTACTTTGGCAAACACTTTGGCACTTTGCTGGATTCGGAGCAGGAAGGGCTGGAAATATGGGGAAAGTTGGAACTTGCCTGGTTACTTTGGCCGGACTTTTGCTGGCAGCGGGAGCGCAGACGTTCACAGGTAAGGAGTCGGCTCGCCAGCCCGGGGCTGGGCAGCCTTCCCGGGGGCCAGGCGGCGGAGGGGCAGGGGGGAGCGCGAGCACTTCGGAGGCGGTGGGGTTTGTTTTTTTTTCTGTATATTTTTTCTTTTTATTTCTTCTCTTTTTTTTCCCCATCCCCATCCCCCTGACGGGTCTGACACTTCGGAACCGCTGCGTCGATGGGGTGGAAAAAGTGTCCCGAGGAGGCAGCGGTGCCGGGATGCCGCTCCGCTGACGCCCCTGAGCCCCGATGGAAGGTCGAGAGGCTAGTGGGGCTCGGGCAGCCCTAGGGCAGGGCTGGAGGGACGGGCGGGACTCGGGCTCGCCCCGGCATNCGGGGCCCCGCGGCTCTGCCCGCCCGCCGGTGCCTGGACATCGCCGCCCTCGGCGCTGCCCGGAGCTGCGGCTGCCGGGGAAAGCCCCGGCCCCGCGCCCTCTGCAGCCCCCGTAGAGCTGAGAGGGCAGGGCAGAAGCTGCCCATGTCCGATGGGTGCCGGCATTCATAGCCAAGAGGAGCCCGGCGAAGTGCCCCATCACCAGCAGCGTTCCTCTGTTCCCCCAAGCCCCAGACCTGCAGATGGTTTTTTTGGTCTCGAGTCCCCTGCCTGAGCCCCTGTCTTATTTATATGTTGGAGAAACCCGTAATTTTAGACAGAAATTTGGATTGTGAAATAGTTCTGTGTGCTCCACTGCAGAGTAACCAGAATTTTTTTTGGTGTGTTTTGTTCCTAACATGAAGTTAGTGCAACTGAAAGCACGTTAAATTGAAGACATCTGGTCCTCAGTTCGTGCGAAGTGTGCTTTGATCTGGTGGGAAGCAATCCTTCTGACTCCTTGTTGCTCAGGCTGCAGAATAGTTTATATTTTGCACATTACATGTTGCATCTTTGGAGCAGTGTTAGCTAAACCAAGTTTTATGGCTGGGAGTTGGTGGTCTGGTATAGAACTTCTTAAATTTAAAATTCTGGTTTTATGTTTAGTTCCAGGGTCGTCTTACATACGTAGCTGCATTTCCCCTAGCTTCTTGAGAGCTTTTTTAGTGTAGATGAGACAGAAGATCTCCGAGTAGAAAAACGTTTTGTTCCAAGGTGATAAGTAACAATGATGAAATATTTTCTGAGCTCCTGTTAGAAGGAGGGTATGCTCTGCAGCGAATTATGAAACTGAACTCAGTTATATTAGCTCTACAACTCATTAATGTTGAAAGTCTAGTGTCCAGACTTCAATGGGAGCCCTTGGTTTATTAAGATAAATCTGTAACTCATTGCTGACCTGTGAGAGCTGTCTAACTTTTTGTTTAAAGTTAAGCGGAGGCGACTTTTCTGGGTATTTAAATGGCTTGTGCATGCGATGTGCTGATGCTGTACTGGGATCAGCACTGAAGTGCTGTTCGTGTTGCTGAAGAACAATCCCACATTACTGCTTGATTTGTATCCGTTGTATTCATTTACCTGACACGTGCTGTGGAGAGAGCAGTGCTGTAATCTGCAAACAATTCACCAATGACTTGTGCGTACAGTTATTCCAAGGGTGCAATTCCACACCTTCTGAGATACTCAATAACAGAGGCTGCTGTTCGCACATTTCAGTGAGATGGCAAAGGATGGCATGGGATGCAAAATCTCCCCATGTGTACATATGTTTATGTATGTTAAGTAATAAAGGTAAAGATTATTTGTGAAGATGCAGGTACAGAATTTTTTCTTTTTAGTGTTGATTCTCGGCACTTGGAACAAAACAGATGAAATTTCCATTTTTGTACTTTACTGTATGAAGCTTGTGTCTGGGTATCATTTTTGCTTGGGGGAAAAAATGCTGTTTCTTTTGTTAAAACTTTGATGCATTAACATCATAGGAATTAAATGACATCCTTGAGTTGGGTAGTTACCTTTTGTAATAGCTGTCCCTTATAGCAGGAGGGAGTTACGTGACTAACTATGAAAAGTTTAAAAACAAACAAAGAAAAAAAGAAACAAAACCAACTTCACACGTTCTAAGCAAAGAATAGCAGTGTGTGAATTAAGTGCCTGTGGCACTTATAGTTCCATTTTTATTTTTACCCTTTTCTAAATGGACTGATTTGTTTCACAAAGATTGGTTCTAATGTTATGTTCAGCAATTGTCTTATTTGAGTTTCTTATTTAGAAAATAATCTTACTAAAAGATCAGATCTTGGCTTTTTAAGGCCTGGGAGCTTTCAAGTAATCTTTTGAAAGCAGCTTAACAGTTAATAACAATGAGATTTTCTCTGAGTCCTTAACTAAAGATTTTAAAATTCTGGATTCATCAGTTCAAGAAGTAAATGATCCCAAGAATTTGAATTCAAGAGATATTACTGAAAACATTGTCTTAAATGGACAGAGCTGCTTATCCTAAGTTTTTAAAAGTAGCTGGACTCTTTCTGCAAGATAAGTTTTGGGTTTGGGATTTTTTTACTATTTTTTAGTTTTTTTCTGAGAAACTATAGCACACCTAATTTAGCTGGTTTTGTTTATAATTTTAGCAAGATGTTATTTAGTTGGTCTCATGTGAAGCTTGAATGTTAGTATTACTGAAGTCCCTGAAAAGTGGTGATCAGTCATAGAATAGAAAATGCCACTTGATTCCACCATGTTCCTTCATCCACCTGCTTGGTAGATTATTCAGGCTAGAGAAAGCAATTCACTCCTGTGAGGGTCTTAGGTCAAACATAGTGATATGGGAAGTTAGAAGGGACATTGTAAACTTAAATATTTGATTTCACATAAAATTAAGAGTCTGGATGGGATGAGTTCTGTCAAATACAAAAACGAGGAGCTGAAATTGAAAGCAAGGAAATGTGTAATAGAACTTGGAAACTGTGTTTTTGTGAAGGCATTCGTATTCAGGTGGATGTAAATTTGCACACAGCCTGAATTCTGAAATTGGTGTTTCTTGGTTACAACCTGACTCTTATGGAGGGAGGGCTATTATTAGTCTGTTACACTCCCTTTTGCTGTGAAAAGCACTGAGGTTTGTTATCAATGCTCTTTTTATGGCACTAGTTTAAAAAGTTTTAGTTTTTCTCTGAGAAGGAATGAGTCCTATTGCAGTGAGAGGGATGGACAGACTGATTAAAAATACTTGTGGGAGTCCCTTTGTAATGAACCAGGACTAGTGGCAATTATGAAGAGAAGAAAAGGAGGAAAAGTGCTGTACAAAACTTGAAAATTATTTTTCCTAGTGAATAGTAAAGGTTTTACATAAAGAATAGTAATTCTCAAGCTATTTCATGGATTAAAAATACAAAGCCTTGCATTCTGAATAGATGTTGTGCCTTAGACTCATCTGTTCATTTTTGGGTGTAGGCACTTTAAAAAGAAGGATCACATTTTCCAGGAAAGTAATGTAAGGAAGAAGTTTGACACGCTGCAGTTGAAACTTACTGTGATCATGTTGATGTTTGGTGACTGCAGAGAAAAGAAAGAATATAGGTTAAGTCTTCATAGGCCCTATCCTCGCTGAAATGAAGCTCCTGGCATTGTCTAGAAAATAAGAAGTTTCTGATATAATTAGCTGTGTTTAAAAGAGATTTCTCAGAGTATTCAGGATCTCTGAAAGTCTGTATTAGCTATTGTGATCACTTTATTTAGCAACAAAGAACTCCAAGTGTGGTTATATGTCACTTCAGCAAGTTCTGCTTTTGTTTGCATTGTTTATTCCACCTGCTTTTCTTTCTCTCTACACATCCATCAAGTCTGTATTCCTGCATCTTCTAAGGGATGCAACATATGCTAGTGAAGATGCAGCTTTATTAGTGGCTGATGCAGTTTTTCAGCTCGTCTACAAAACTATTCCAGCTACAGGTCGTAGCATGGGCTTGGCCTCACTAAACAGTGAGAGCTGTGGGGGAAGATTCTCAAACCAAACTTCCCGCTGTTAAGAGATTTTTTTTCTGCTGCTATTACAGCTGTTAGGTGAATGACTTGATTTCTGTTTTACATCTAAGATTATTCATATTTAAAATACTCCAGCAAATTAACGGAAGCATTTTGAAAAATCTGCTTCTAAATGTAATGTTGTTTTTTAGTTTTTTTTTTTAATTTAAAAAAAAAAAACTTTTTGCAGTTAAATGAAATAAAGTTTGTGTTCCCCTGTGAACTGGGATGTGCTTTAGAGTGCTTGGTAAATGAATGGTAAAAATGAGTCAGGGCTTTGGAAGTGGCACAGTTCATCAAAAAAGAAACTGTGTGGTGGGTATGTTTGGTTTTTTTTAAAATTTATTTCATTTAGCTGTTCTGGTTTCAAAAAATAATAATGAAACATCATCAGAAATTAAAAATAAATCTTAAAAAATACTGCAAGGATGTAATAACACTGGGTGAAAAAAAAATGCTGTGGTGTTCATTTCATCTCATGATTTAAATGTTGTCAGAATTCATGAGGAAAACAAATCACAGGGTCCTGAAACAATATAAGTGCATATAATATATGAAATAGTAATATCTTCAGTACTCACAGAAGTTGCTAGATTGGCAGCTAGAGAGACCTAATCCCCAGGCAAATCACAAAACATGTTAGGGTAGAGTGAGCAAGCTTCTGAACTCCACCTTGCTAATGTCATTTGAGTCTGACCTGGAGACATGTGGGGATGGTTTATTTCTCATGTGCGCTCACCCACACCCTGCCACGGTCAGCAAAAATGTCAAACAGGCGAGTTGCTGGTGGCCAGGCCAGTTTTACACATTCCTGCTCAGACAACCCTTTGAGTGTGCATCGCTGGATTCAGCTGGGGGGAAGATAATAAGTGTAGACTTGATGGAACAAAGTCCAATGATGTTGCAGGGTCAGGATCTGTGAACTGATCCTGTATTTCACGTGTTGCAACTTTATGCTAAAGGAAAGGCTTTTTCAGAGGGATATCTCTAGTGTTTAAAGCTTGTTAGTATCACTGTCAAAGTCTTATTTCTGTGCTATGTCACTGAATTCTGAAGATGTTTCCCCAGGAAATGACATGCAATTATGAACCTTTCAGCTCACAATTATGACTCTTGTGGAAAGAAGTAGTAGTTTTGAAAATTTTCCCAGGAACAAACTGTTAATGTGTGAATGCAGCTGAATTATCTGCTCATTTTCTTTAGGAAAAATTGAGAATCTTCTCCTTATTTCATTTAATTTCATTTGATTTTGTTGATAACTTCCAGTTCTCTTATTTCTGATGTGTAATGTTATATGTTAAAACAGGATTTTGAGACGCTGAAACCAATTTGGAGCATATGGTCATATATTTAGAAACAAAAAAAAAAGTAGCAATACATTTTCCTATGTCAATCTGTTCACCCAAATGTATTCAGATACTTCTTTCTGAATCATTTTGTCATGTCTTCCAGAGTTTTGCCTGCTGTGATCTGCTGCTGATCACTAGGTGTAGCTGCATCTCTAAATCCATTTTTCTAAGCGTAGAAAGAGAAAGGGCTGTAAGGCTTTGGAGAATGTAAGTGCATTTGGAGGTGGGGAGGTGTGAAAATGGATGATGGATTTTTGTGACCTAGAGGATTTTAATCCATTGGTGGCTTGTTTGCATCAGTTTGATTACAATACAAATGAACTTTTAATTACATGTAAAAAGGCTGATTTCAGTATCAATGTTAATATTCTACAGAAAGACGAATGAATGCTCTAACCTGAAAAAATACATAATAAGTTTCCTTGAAACTACAGAGAAATTGTCAGTACTTTCCTAGTGTTTTAAATGCAAAAATTACTGCTGCTGAGATGTGATAAGCTTTTCTTTAAGAATCAATCAAGATGGTTTAGATATAACCTTAAGTTTTGTGGGAATACATGTCATCTCACAACCTAATAAGAACTTTTCTGATCCATTCAGAATAATTATCTATGCAGATGATGGTGCTGTCAGTGGAATTCTGTTTTCTTTTGGCATAACAACCATTTGTGTTGGTTTTCAAGCCATGTGGCTTCCATTAATGCTATGAGGAGGTACAGAGACTAAGGTGCCACATATGCTTTAAAAATGAAGAAAAGACATTTTTGTGCCCAGATTTCTGAGAGTAATAACAGTAAAAATTAAGGTGTATTTGTGCCTCTGATACATACCCATGCTCAGTATCTGGAGAGAATAGGAAAGAAGTGTCTCAGCCAGAAGTGTCTGACTCAACAGTGACCCTGTGCCACATAAGGAGCAGTGGTAGGAGAAAAAAAAAAGTAACAAACACAGTTGTTCAGACAAAACCATGGCAATATTAGCAGGAAGGAATTTGAAAACAGGATAGACTTAGTGTGTTCTGGGGGGGAAAGGTGGAAAGGAATGTATAGCATTTGGTGGAAGAATGGAACTGATGAACATTACTAGAAAAGATGATGTAAGATAAATACTCTGAAGTCTAAAAGGCAGTTGAATTACTTGTGGAAAATATGAATGAATTTATAATTATTCGTGTTTTCTTATTTTTTATTATCTTAGTTTTCAACACATTTGTTTTTAATAACATATTCAAGGCTCAGATATGTCTTCTGACAGCTTTACATAGTAATAGTTGATTATCTTTACACATACGATTAAATGTAATGATGTTAATGAATCCTTAATTTTTTTCTGTGAAATGGTGTAAACCAACATTTAGCTTATGACTGTTTGTTTTTTCCCCTCCCCACCCCCAATGTGTAATCTACCCTGATTTAGAACAATAATTTTTGGTTAGAGTGGTATTTTTTGAGGGGTAGATTAGCTTTTTTATTGCTCCCCCCCTGCTTTTTTGTCTTTTTAATCTTCTTCACTGTTAAGCTATTATAAATATCTCTTACAGCATTTTTTGTTAATGTGCTAGAAATGTGTTTTTGCTCTGGAATAACTAACAGCTAATTAGCTCTTTTATCACTGCAGCCCTTCATCTTCTAGGAGAAAGAAATAGAGCATCACATGCCTGTTGTAGAGCAGATTTTTTTTTTTCCACCACACATATTTTTGGGGGATTTTTTTACTTGTTTGTTGTTTTGTTGTTTGGATTTTTTTAATGTTTAGGCACAGTCATTTTGGGGCAGTTTTCAGAAAGATCATGCTTAAGTATCTTGAATCTTGTCACATCTTTTATCCTGAACTCTAAAATCAAACATAGTTTAGACTATTTATGAATAATGTAGTGGATAGAATACTTTTGTCAGTGGACCTTTGTTTTAATTCTGTAGCACATAAATTTAGGCTCATTAGGTGAAAGAACTGTTTGTGCTGATAAGATTCTAACATAAGATTGAGGAGGATATTACAGGAGTTTCTGTGTACTTTCAGGTGGATAAATAGTGGATCAGTAACCTAATACTAAGGTTTGCTTGATGGATTGTTAGAGATAAATTGAGTGGCTATTCAAGGTTTTTTTTTTTCTGGTGAATATACATTAGACTGAGTAAATAACTTCCACCACTGATATGTGCAGTTACAAACTTGTGTATATGCCTGAAACCTTTGTACTAGTTTGGATGCCTCTGTCTTAAAGTTGGTGAGTTACTACCCATTAGCAGACCTTTGCATTTTTCATGGTGCACTTGATGCAAAGGGGTTGTATTTTTTTTCCCTTCTATGGCCAAATAATTCTTTATTTTGGCAGCTGATGCTTAGTCATTCTGCAATGGCTGATGCAGTAGTCTGTGACCAAAAAATGGTCAGCTATATGCACATCTTAAAGTTTTGGCTACCAACTCTACCTAGATTTTGAGGGTAGAGTTTCTGAGCATAGTTTCTCATAGTTTCTGACAGAAAGAGTGTTACCAGCTTTTATCTCAAGGAGAGGTGAAGGTTTCCTAAAGGAATTCACATTGTCCTCTCCCTCCATAGAAACTTCCATTTGTCATGCTTCTGCTGTTTTTTACCTTCATGGCTTTTTACTGTTCCAAAAAACAGTTCAGTGAACAGTTGAAAACAAGCATGAAAGTCAATTGCCATAGCAAACATAACTGTTTTCTCTGTAGCTGCTTAGTTTAGTGCAGTTGCACTTTCTTCTTAACCTGATTTAGATATTTGTTTTGTTTGAAAAATTTCATTGTTGCTTCTTCCACCTTCCACCCTTCTCATTCACTGTGAGAAGTCCATTGTTTCATAAGAACTGTACAGCCTGCTCAGAGTGAGCTCAAAGGTGTGGCAGAAACTTGAAAGAAAATATTTTTGTTTCAAGGCGTTTGACACTGTTTGCACACCTGTTGGGCATATATATAGCATATTGTAATTGCTGTGATGTTTCTGTTAATCAGAGTAATTCAGGAGCAACAGTGTTCTGATGATTAATTAGGAAGTTAATAGTGTTTCTATAGTGTAAGGCCTCTTTCTCCTTAACTGTTTTAAGATACGTCATAAAATCTTAACCAAGGAACTGTTTTCCTTCTGTGGAGCTTTCTGAGCCTGGAGAGTTTTCTGGTTTTTCATTGGGGTGACACTGCCTAATAAGAACCACACTCCTGGAGGACAGCATGAAGGCGGCATACACGTGTGTGTGTATGTATATATATATATATACACATACATACACACATTGAAAAAAAATTCTGTTTTAATAGAATTTGCTTAGTGACCAGAGCTCCTACATAGGTGTGGGAGATCCAGATTTAACTCTGTGCTCTGGCTTTTGACTGGGACGTGGATGAAGATCTTCATAGATCCTCAGATCTTCCAGACTAGTTGGAATTTCTTTTTTTTTTTTCTTTCTTTCCACATGGTTGAGAAATCTGCTAAATTTCAATTAAAAGAAAGGAAGGCGACAGCTCAGAACCCCAAAACAATTTAGAGAAAATCTACGGCAGCTGCTTGTCACCACCTCTAGCTTCAGTTTTCCCAGGAAACTCAAAAACACGGTTAAATACTGTCACATGTTTAGGAGATAGAGGCAGTTATGGACATTTCCAGGAACCATAGTTCTCAGTGGGATAGTTCTTATGTTAATGACTGAAAATAGCTATAGCCTTTTTCCTTTAATGTTACCTTTTCTGAATTCTGCAGAATAGATGAAGATTATTTTACAAAGCACTGCATTCAACACTTTAATATAAGCACTTTACATAACACATCACTAAAGCTTTTTCCTTTTTGACTGCTGCAGAGACAGCTTGATACTGAAGTAATTTCTCAGTTATGTAAGATAAATTGTTGTCCCAGTAATAATTTTGAAGCCCTGTACAGCTGATGCCCTTTTTACCATGTCTGAGAGATGTCATCCTGACTCTGTCCAAGCTCAAGGGAAAACCTTTGCAAGCAACTTTCTAAATGGGAAAGAATCCTTTTGGGGTTAGGTCTGTGAGCATCACAGACCTTGTGTTGGCAAACCAACAAAACCAAAAAAAACTAAAGTTAATACCTGTTTAAAACCATAAGGGGTGAAAATGTGAAATGGAAGCCTGTATGTTGCCCAAAATTAGTACCTGCTGTTTATGGCAACAGCAAAGCACATGGATTGCAGATCACATATAAAGTTTGTCAGGTGTGTTTTATTTATTTTTACTTCAAGAATTGTTGTTAGAATTGCCTCCCTAAATCTAGGCTAGTAAGGGATTTATGTGAATTGGCGTAGCACTTTTATTTGTGGATTTGGAAAACACTGGGGTTTGTTTTATTTATTTAGGAGTGTTTAAGACAAGCCCATGCCCTTTAGAGCAGATATGCATTGAAATTGCATAGGGTCCAAAAGCCCAAGACAAGTTGAAATACACTCTTGACAAGTAAAACCCCTGACTTCTGCAGCAGCTGTGCACCACCAGCAGATATGGATGGGGGTTTTTAAGTAAGTCTTGCAGAGGCTTCAGAGCTGGATCCTTACATGTACAGTTGCTCTTTGGAAAGTTTGTCCTTGAGAATCTGGTACTACTTTGCATCCTGAATTTTGGGCACTTAAATGTTACCCCTGTTGAAAACTTTCCGTGGCCACAGAAAGGTGTAAACATAAAAAGCCTTAAATTGTTCTTGAAATTTTAGCCCAGTATATAGCATAAGGTTATCCATGTAGGGAAATAACCCCTTAAAAATAATTTTCCTCAGCTACTTCTGTTTTCAGTCATAGACAAACATACTGTAGTGCCTGTGGATTGATTCAGTGGTAGATCATTGCTGACTGTGAACTTCAGCCTTATTCACCTGTACCTTCCTGTGTCATGCAGGGGAATTGTAGTGTAAAAGAGCAGATATTAATTCTGACTTGGAGTAGGGGTGAAGCATATGTTCAGACTGAGAATTTCAGATAAAGACTGTCTGGGTTTTATCTAGCTGAATGGCCAAGTTCAACTCAAGGGGAATTAGGGAATGTAAACAGTGCATGCATTTTCTGCTGCGTTTGAAATTTTTTTCTCTGATTCCTGCAGAGAAACAGATACAGCCTTTGGAGGTCTAAATTTTTATTTTGGAAAGTATCTATAATGACTTGATGAATGGAAGTGGAAAGCAGCAGCTGTGGAGTCATTCTGGCATCAGTCAGAAACTACTTCAGAGGTTTTGGATAGATGGATTGGGTTGCAGTTTACACTGCAACATGGAAACCTGCATTTTTAAAGTTACTGCTTGCCTGTCATTTCTGTTGGTCCATTGCATTGTTGTTCCCAAGACTTCAGTGAATACTGTCCATATTTTTGAATTACATTTAATTTCAAAATGAACATAAACCTGTGGTTTCATGAACTGGTCCACAGTAAATCTCCTTCAGTCAAGCAGCATCTGACATGCCTGTTAACTTCAAATCAATGCACATAGTGGGTGGATCACAGCTTTTCAAACAACTGTTTGGGAACCAGTCACTGGCTGTGAGTGAGAAATCTCACATTTCCAGAAATCAGGCTGTTGAAGTCTTCACAAACTGCAGAGTGTCACACTAGATTTGTAGCAGTGAAAAATTAATTCTTGCGTGTATGCCAGGATTAAAAAATGTGTATTTCTAGACCTTGGGGAAGAGGACTTCAAAAAAAGGGATCTATGTGCTTGAAACTGGCTTTGAGCAAATATGTAACATTAACAAGCAGCCCAATTCCCATGATTTCAGTGCTTTGACTCTGCCCAGTGGTCTAGCAATAAAAGAAAGAATTGGCCAATTATAGTAATCTTCCAGAGCTGTGTACTGTGGAATTTTGTGCAGAGGAAGAGGGAGGGTTCTTACCTGCTCTCAGTTCTAAAATTGTGCTTTAGCACAATGTATTTCACAGCAAATATAATCCATATTTAACAAAGCTGTTAACCACCAGGCCACCTTTAAGAATACATTGCTTACCTGCCACCTCCTGAGCTCTCTCCACCGCCTTTTTGCTGTTCTTGTCAGCTCCTTATCACTATGTTCCACAAATAGAATCATAGAATGGCTTGGACTGGATGGGGCCATGAAGATCATCTACTTCCAGAACTCTTTTCATGGGCAGGGACACGTCCCACGTCCCACTAGACAAGGTTCAAACCCTGCCAACCTGGCCTTCAACAACTGCCACAAGCACAGGTTGGGGTATCTGCAACCTCTCTGTTCCAGTGCCTCACCAGCCACACAGTAAAGAATTTTTTCCTAGTATATAATCTAAATCTACTCTCAGTTGGAAGCCATTTCCCCTTGTCCTATCACTAGACTTCCTGATGAAGTGTCCCTCTCTGGCATCCTTGTAGGCCCCATTCAGATACTGGAAAGCTGCTATGGGGTCTCCGTGCAGCTTCTCCTCGAATAACTTGTGCCATCCTCTGGGCAGCAGTGACTGAGCTGGGGAGAGAGCTGAGCCTGCAGGATGGCAGCTCTGATGTGGATTTCCTGTGGGGCACTTTTGCCCTTACAGTTTGGAGAAGTATGTGCATGTTTTCAGAAGGCTGCGGAGCCTCTGGGTGCCTGTGGTGGAAGCTTGGGGATACAATTCCTGACTGCTTGAGTATCATTCATAAGCAGTTAGGGGGGTTGCCTTTTTTATTTCTCCTTGAGACAGATAAGACCAAAATGATCCCATGCATGTGCTAACACACATGACAGCAAAGCATGTGCTTATGAGTAAGTTCTGTGAACGAGTGAGGTTTAAGTCTTGCTTTGCAGTGAGTGTGTTCACACTGAACGCTTGATAGCAACAGCAGGCAGTGCTGGTGGGGAATGAGATACAGTGGCCAGATCTAGATTTCAGACCAGATGGACGTTGTTCATAATATTATTTGGGTGTGAATGGTTTTTACTAGAGTGTGAAGTAAACTGATGAAGATTTTTTTTGTTTGTTTGTTTTCAAGCTACAAAGAATTGGTAATACTGGCCCTAATTACACAAACACAAGCGTAGAATCTGAAGATGAATACAGTCAGTTTTGGGCATACTGTCAAAGTAATTAGAAAAAGCTCCTGTTATTGTAAGTAATTCAGATTTTAACACAAGTCAGCATGAACACACCAATATTGGCATTTTGTAGAAATGTAGTTACATGTATAGTTTTCTGGAAATTGGAACAGCACCTTTTCAAACACAGCAGTTGAAATTTTAGTTTCTTATGATAAGTAGAGTGGTTTTTTAGCCTACCTTTGAAAACTCATCTGGAGTATTTTTATGTGTGCCATTAAGAAGCATGCTAGAGATACTAGCTCTTTTTAAAAATCTTTTGGGTACTGTTTGTGGGAGAAGATGACAAAGAATCTTTTATTACGTATGTCAGCTTTCATTCTTAATAGATACAAAATAAATATGGTTTACAAAGATTTGGAAGACGGTTGCTTCTTTATTCAAATACTGTGGTTAAATATTGTACAATATAATTTCCATACCTTGGGTTGACCTAGGTTTGTCCATGTTGATCTGTTAACTTTGGGCCTTGTTTCTATGTGCGCTTCTAATGCGTATGCAGTGAATTTCATGCTACCAGTACATATTTTTACTAGTTAAAATTATGCATTAAGATGAACTCAAAAGTTACCACTCTGTACTTACTGTGCAAATTATTATTGTGGTTCCTACTGATGAAATTTCAATATATGAGCAGGCTGCTGGCCATGCTCACATCATCCTTTACAATGCAATATATGTTCGCATTAGCAGAAGCTGAAGTGGTCTATTAAAGCATTCAAGTTCTCACTCCCATATTGAGAGCAGTAGATTCCTTCTTAATCCTCATATAGCTGATGTCTCTGCTGGAGTGTTAATAGATAGTCTAATTTGTGAGCTAAATTACTAATTGTATTATGAGCCTAAACCTTATTAAGCCTTTTGTGTAGAATTAGATCACAGAGCTTTGGGAAGCTGAATGCTGGTTGGGTTCTATTTCCTCTCTTTAATGATGGGAGTAAGTTTTACTGGAGTCTTCAGCACTGTGTAGCTCTGAGACTGCAGCTGATTTCTTTTGCTGGCTTCTACAATATCAACAGAATCATAAGTTTGAAAAGCAGGCTGACTTTTAAGAATAGCTGAAGGTTTCCAAACAGCGTCTCAGGTATCCAAAACCAGGAAGATTAGCTGAGGTGAGGTCATGATTGGGACTAGAAAAGGATTACTCTGATCTTGTGTACACACACTGGGTGCAGGTCCACCTATGTGGGAATAGTTTAAATCATTCAAAAATTGTGTAGTGGCTGCAGTTGTATAATAGGATAATGGATTTAGTAGAGGTATGTTCCTGTAATAGTTCAGGTAGATGAACTCTTAAGTCACTTGAGTTATTTTTGTTTCTGGAAATACTCACTACCCACCTAGAGATGGAAAATATATGCCTTATCATGCAGCTATGCCATGGATTTCATGAGCACTCCTCATCTGTTTCTGCTCAAATCTAATTTCAGAGCTGGTTTGTGCTCCCCACTCTGACTTTGCTCTGGAGTCAGCCTCTAATGCAGCCCAGTTGGGGATGGAGCTAATTGCCTCCAGCAATGAATCAGTAATAAACAAACAAAGTGGGACTTCAGTGGATTTTGACATCATTTGCAATAAATTTTTATGTTGATGTGGAAGGTGACTGTGAGCTAATGTGCCTTTGATATAGGAATATTGCACTCAGGGCAATTAATTTTCCTTAAGAGAAAGTTTACAGCTACTCCATGTGTTTTCCTGTGCATACACAAGAAAGAGTTGCAGTGGTATGGAGTTTTACTCTCTGCACTTTATGCATAACAGAGCTCTAAGCTATTGTGAGAAACTGGTCTGTTTAACCTGAAATTCTCAGAGCTCTGTATGTACTTAATGGCTTTTCTTTTTACCATTGTAAATTAATGCAATTTGACCTGCATGGGTAATAAATGAAAATGATGGGCTGTATAGCTTCCATCACATCATCCTATGTTTCTAAAGAGCTTTTTCTGTTTCTATCCTAGCATTAAATTCAGTGTTTGTGCATCACATTTAGTAATATGCTTTTTAGAGTATCATAATAAAAAAACTGGTGTCTGTCCTAAGAGAGGGAAAATCAGAGGCTTCGGCATTGGACTGTTCCATGTACATTGGTTCTCTTGAATTATGTACTGTATATTTATTGTGGTATGGTGAGTAGAGCAGCCAAAAGTCATTGCCAAAAGCTAATTGTCTTCAGGTGTGTTCTGTAGAAGACTAAATTTGTTAGGCGTTTGTGTGTAGCTCCCAAGTTTATTTGTTTTTTGAAGTATTTTGGTAGATGAATAGTTTTTGAGCGAATTTTTGTATGTTAAAAAAAATCTAGTATTCACTTAATCAAATACAATCTGTCTGGAGATGAAAACTCAAGGGCTCTACATTCTAAATTTCTTCTTGAGAGGGGTAGTCATGCTGAAACTCACAATTGACCTTGTCTACCTTTTGGTAGCAAATGCAACTTGCACTGGCTTA
Organism: Peucedramus taeniatus; assembly: GCA_013400575.1. Lineage (NCBI taxonomy): Eukaryota > Metazoa > Chordata > Aves > Passeriformes > Fringillidae > Peucedramus > Peucedramus taeniatus. The sequence goes on along the minus strand of WBNO01028811.1, from coordinate 12,152 downwards.
GATTTGCAGATGAAATAGTTTTGGGATCCAGGAATAAGAGAACTTCAGAGGTTTTTACATGCTTAGTCAGAGGCATGGCTAGGAATGCAATGACTGTTCCAAATCAGGCCGCTGCTTCTGTAGAAGAGAATAATGCAGGTCATTGAGGCACAGACTTCATTAGAAGGGCTGAACTAATGTTATAAACCCTAAAGGCCTAACCTGATGTCCTGGGAGGGACTAAAGTGATAATGCTGTGCATGTATTCAGAGAAACAAGTTAATTCCTCTGTCTCTAGAATCTCTGCTTTATAAGTGCTTTATAAAGAATGCCTTTCTACTCTGATTTTGTTAAATAGTCTTGGTGACTTTTGTAGTCTGGCCCTGATTGATTTATTTGTGGGGTGTGTTTGGTTTTGGTTTTGTCCCTTAGGATAACAAGTGGTACTGAACATCAGTAGCGTTCTTGTGGTGATTTTCTTCATGTTTTTTTCTTACAAAAGGCCGGGAGTTTGTTGATAAAAACATCAAAGTTGTATATATATGCATTTTTTTGTTTGATCTAGTATACTACTTTTTTTCTTTTCTTTTTTTTTTTTTTTTTTTTCTTTTGTAAGGATTCTTCAGCATCTTTAATTAGTGATTTTGAGAATGGACAGCTATACAGCTGTGGCTGGGAGCTGCACTACACCTGTCCTTCCAAACAGCATCCTGCCCTACAGAGGCAGAGAAGCCATTTCACTCATACTTTCACACTTCCTATGTAGAAGATGAATGCTAGAAAAAAAACCTTAATCTTAGAATTTAGCTTTTAAAAAACACAAATAAAAAGAATCAGATGTTCTTCATCAGTTTGGGAGGGTTCTTTTTTATTTTTTTTTCCAAGTAAATAAAATTTTGTTATTATGAGAGAGGGGATGAGAGGATGGTTGTGAGATAACTACCTGCTTTACTGTGCTAATTATGGTATATATGACATATTAATAGGGAATTTTCTGTTGCCACAGGCAGAATCTCCCAGTGGGAGGTACAGGAGGAGCTGTCTCAGAAGCAGGGAGCAGTGGAGAAGCCTGGCTCTGCTCTTGTGTGTGGTGGCAGCACAGGAGTTCATATTGCTCACTGAAGCTGGGGGGGCTGCCCTAACAAACCCTGGAGCCTTGCATCCTTGCCATGGAAGAAGCTAGTGCTGTACTGGCTCAGAGAGAACTGAGCTCTGAGCGAGGGAATTTGTTCCAGAAGTTTTCCAGGGATTACTACCACTGTCACTGCGTGAAATGTAGGGACAGTTTGTGCATGGACACAAAGCTTTATAAAAGTGTTGCAAACTAAGAGCTTTTCAAGGTACATTTAGTTGCAGTGCTTTTCTGCTTAGATTGCTTATGGTCTCCTATAAGCATTTATGCCATGGGAGTTTGAGAGCTGTGGCCTTGGTGTTTATTCCTAAAGGAGAGAACACTTGTATGTTAAAAAAAAAAAAAAAGGAAGAAAAAAGCATAACTGCGTGGTTGTTATGTTAAATGAATTTTAAAGCCGGTGAGAAGAGGCATTCAGAGTTAAAAATGCTAGGGGGGAGAAATGAAAGCACATTGAAGCTCTTTCCCCTTGAGGGCTTTAGGCAGGATTGAGAAGTGGTGCATACTGAAGCCTTGTTTATAGTCTTTCACTTACTGTTAATAAAACAGGGATGTTCTAAAAGGTTTCCATAATTAAAATGCAGTCCTTGAGTATAGTGCATTTTCAGAGTGGTCTAAAGCCCTGCTGCCTCTCAGACTGCTTAAATCATTATTTATAAAAATTCTACAGTGGACTTAGTGTTTTGAAGTTGTTTTCGATCAGAATGATGTTAGAAATGTTGGGTATTGAGTAAATGAAAATAGAATTTTTGAGGAAGCTGATAGGCGTACAAATTGACTGGTTAGTAACTAATTACCAGTAAAGAGATTGTTTTTGCCTTTTCTTTTTTTTCCGTAATTGGCTGAATATTAAAAAATTAGGTTTATTTCTGGAAAACAGCATGTTTTAATGGTCTGGCAGAACTTAATAAGAAAAAAGCTAAAGAATTAGCATAATAAATAATTATTGCTTCCAGGGTTTTTATTGTTAAGATAATAAAATGTTAAAAAGCAAACCACTTGAGTAGAAAGTAATTGCACTGACAAGCACCACATAGCTAGCATTCACAATAAAGTAAACCTTCTCTCAATGTCAACCTGATTTGCTATCCACATAAATGCTTCCTCACATTATGGAAATGTGCTTTTTCTATCAACAGAAAAGAATAAAACTCCTGGCATCTAATTAATCTTCCCTGACATTTGATTTCATACTCAGGTTAAAACATGAGGCAGGTGGGTCTGGTTTTGCCCCCCCTCTCTGTGCATGACCACAGGCAAATCTCTCCATTAATGTCAAGCTGCATCTATGTGTCGGTGCCTCTGCCACATGTCAGTCATTAATGCATTAGCATCTCTTGGATTTGGCTCACATGCACCAGTTTTCTTGTCTGGAGGGCTTGGTAAATAGGGAACTGCAAGGCTTCAGCTCTACATCACAAGCATTTCACCTTGACCCTCCCTGTAAAGGAATAGGGATTCTGCTGTATAGGAGAAGGATTAGAAGTGGTAATTTGTAGCATTGGGAGTTTCTGAGTTGGTATGATCAAGGAGAAGAAAGAAGCAAAACCGATTCGGCTTTGACATTTTTATTGATTAAGAGTGCTCTTGTTAAAGACACAGAACTCTTAATAATGCCTAAATGTATTACCTGCAGTAGTTTAGACTTGCTGGTGGCAGGATTGTTTCTCTAAACTGCACCAAAAAACTCAACAAAACTAGTTAGATGCATTATGGGTATTTTATTTTCTGAAGATCCAGTTAATGGTTTCTGCCAGAGGCATTGTGCAGCTCTTGAAAATGCGGTGGGTTTGACCTTGTGTGCTAAAACCTGGGTAACTCGGTTGTGTTTTTTACTTACTTAGGTAGTATAAACATTTAAAAGGAAAGTTAAGAACTTAGGTTCGAGTAGGAAAATCTCTTAGAAGTAAAAGTGTTAATTCTAAACCAGTTCATAATTAAAATAACATTAGGAAACTGAGATATATCTTCATTTACATAGTTTATGTATTAAAGTATTTTCCTGTAGTGTTTGCATGCAAAACCCCCATGGTACTGGGAAATAAATACATGCTTATGAAGTCAGAAGGTATTAGGAAGAATCTATTTTGTTTTGCTGACTAAATGCAAATGATGAAAAATGTCTGCTTCTGTTTTTTTAATATTTTTTTAAAGTTAAGTCTTAAGCTTTTTAGTGCTTGTCTCCTACATAGTCAGTGTGTAAATTTGAGTGAAATTGTTTCTGTCTCTATCTGCAAAGCTAGGTGCTGTTTGGAAGGATGGGTGTAATGCATCTCCCAGCCATGGCTCTGTATAGCAGCTCATTCTGTAAATTACTTTAAGTTAAAGGTGCTGAAGAATCCTTACCAAAGGGGAAAAAAAAAAGTCATGTACGAGATGAAACAAAAATGCATACATTACAACTTTGATGTTTATGCCAAATTGGTTTATATGAATAGTGTGCTACCAGAAGTTAACGGGCAAAAATTGTAAATGAGCCATATTCTCATTATGATGAGCACTGCAGTGAGTAGATAGCTACTTCATACATCACCTGCTTCTGAGCAGTGACAGGTAGAATCTGGCACTGGAGCAATTAGCATTTAGACCTAAAAAGAGAGAAATTTACTCATGATTGACTTTTGGCAACAGTGGCTTTCAGTCTTTGTTGTGTTTTGACTGTCTTTTGTAATCTTGAAAGGCAGCCTCACCAGATGGAGGTAGAAGATGGAGCCAGAAGATGCCAGTCTCTGCCAAATGAGGCTCGACTATGAGGGTCTTGCTGTCAGGTTTTCCTGGATATTTCTTGACAGCCTTTGCCTCCAGGAAGGATATCTAGAAACCAAGAGGAGGAGCAGTAACACAGCTCTGGTTCACACTTACTAGTTTTTCCCACCTCGAAGAATGAGTATTGCTGGTCTAACAGCTTTTCAGAGACTGTGAAATGTAGATGTGGAGTTGCAGAAATGCCGTCCCACTCAGTATCCTGCGTTGGTAGAAGCAGCAGATATTTTTTTAAGAGATCAGTAGTAATGCTCTGCATTTATGTGCTGCAGGGTCTTTTCAGTTCTCTTGGGAGGGTTTAGAGTCATGGAACAATTAAAGTAGGAAGAGTCCTCTGAGAGTTTCCCAGCCCATCCTCTGCTCAGTGCTGAGAGAGTTAATTTCAAAGCCAGGTTGTGTTACTCAGGTTGTCCAGTTGAGTTTTGAGTTCTTTAAGAATAGAGGGATGTTCTGCAGCCCCTTTGCATTAAATGAACTTGTAAAATATGATCGCTAAAAATTTTTCAGTGAGTTAGAGTAGTATTTTGTACAAGAAGAAATATTCTAGTGCATATTAAAATATAAAAGGTAAAAATTAAAGAATTTTTCTTTTAGGTTTCTGAATGCACTGTGTTTGAAATGCATCTGTTAGAAATCTCTTTCTTAATACCTTTCCATAGTGTTGACAAATACTTTTTAAGGGTGTCAGTAATATAAACTCTTGTTGCTGTCTGTCCTAGTTTTGTTCAAAGTGAGTATGGTTGTACCAGTGACTGCTTCTGATTGTCTTGTTTTTTCAAATAATAAAATGATGACCTAATATCAAGCAAGAGTGTTGCTCCAGAAAACGTTTTAATTTGGTTTTCAGATTCATGTAGCTTAAAGTCATAGACTTAACTACTTTAGTAGCAGAAGTTTTCATTCTGTGGTACTGGCATTCTTATTTGATAACAGAGAATACTAGAGGTCCCCTGACGAAGGTGCTTTTCTTCAGTTAAAAAGTTCAGCAAAAAGACAGGACAATAATAAACAAAAAAAACCCCAACAAAACAAACAAACAAACAAAAACACAACCCCCCCCCACAAAAACCTACAAAACGAAAAACAAAAAAACCCACAAAAAACCACAAAAAAACCACAAAACCCACCAAAAAAATAAACAACCAAACCAACCAACCAAAAAAAACCCTGAAAAAAACCCACCCCAGAAAACCGAATTGCAGAACCAATAAAATGAGTAAAATGTATTAAAAAAAATCTCAATGGGGAAAAATCCACAGTTGAAGACAAGAATTACAGAGTTGTAACTGAGTTTTGTCCCACATAACACTGGCAGGGAAAGAAAGGTCATTACTCTCTAACTGTGATACTGTGGGGAGTTTGAAAGCAGTGGAAGGAAGAATGAGTGATGCCTCTAGAGGAGTTTGTGGAAAGGAACAATAAGCACAAACATGTTTTCCTGGTGCAGAAGAACTAGAGTTTATTATACCATGTCTGAAGATTTTTTCCTATACTTTTTTTGTTTCCTAATTCATTTAACTATTGTTGGCAGCCATTTCAGTAGAGTTCCATGAATTCCAAGTGCTGTAGAAACCTGAACCTTTCTCTTTGTTTGGAGAACAAATAAAAAAAGACTCAGAGAAATGGGCCTGGCTAGACATGCTTAGATCCCCTTAGATCCCAGGCATGCTGCTATTCACAGGGGTATTGGCTCATTTGAGACATATGTAATTTAAGTCTCCATTGCTGTTCTCTTTCCTTATTTATCCTTTTGGCAATAAATTTTGTTCTTGCCAGAAATGTGCTAAGTAGTGAGGTGACACATGATGGTCATTTCCAGGGGATTAAAGTTCATGTTTTCACAGAATTCTGGAGTTTATAATCACAATAAAAACATCTTGCTAGTAATCACTGAACAGTGATAAGGTTATAGGCTATTCTGTGTTTAAATTAATTACCATGTCAGACTTCTAATTAGGAGTTGGTGTATGATAGCTGAGGTTTCACAAATTATAAAATAAATGTCTGTCTTCTTTCTTTTCCTCTTTCTGTGTTTTGGGAATCTCCACAGGCTCTGTAGAGATTCCAGATGCAATTCTTGCACTGTTTAGAATGTTTTGGGATTTTTTTAAAGTTCTTTAAAATATTGCAAAGGGGTTCTTTTTATTCAGTTACTGCTGGTTTACGTAACAGCGTGCTGATTTTATCTTCAGAGGGGAAAAATGCAGAAGACTAAGTAGCATGCTTTGCAAGTAGTCACGTAGCTGCTATTATTTGTGTCTCTGTGGACACATAAATGCCAGTTTTAAGAACTGTCAGTTCAAAGCAAGAGAAAACGAAGGAGTTAAAAAACACCACCACTTTACACTTGCACATCAACAGAATTATGAATATTGGAGTTGGTGTGCATAAAAGATATCTGGGAACATTTCCCCAGAGCTAATATTTCTCTCAGGCCAGCAGGAAAATTAAAAAAATGAAACAAACCAAACCTCTTCATCTTAGAGTATTTTTTTCCATTTGCAGTCTCATTATATGACACTCTCAGGAATCAACACACTACTTTTATTTAGCCTTTTTTTTTCTGCTTTAGCATCCCATCCTTCTTGCTCTAGTAGTAGTTGTGGCTGTTGGTGGAGTACTGCTTGCTGGTGGGAGGAGGACATTTTGAACAGAAGCTTCAAGTTCAGGCTGATTTTATGGTGGCTTTTTACACCACATAGTGTGACTTGTTGAAGGACTGAAATTTATCCCTGCATGAATGGTGAATGAATGGTGGACTGCATTTCCATTTTACTATTCCTTTGGTTCTTGTCAGTAGCTGATGACTAGAATGCCCTTACAGAAATGTTGGTGCATGTAATGATGGCATTGGGTTTTTGGTGCTTGGAGGAGAAGAGAGCTTTAGGCGAGGGGAAGCTTGGCTGCTGCTGAAAGCTGTTACCAACAGAGATGCATGAGTCTCCAAGCAGTGTCAACAACAGTTCCACATATTTTTGGCAGTAATTATATTGTTTAGAATATTTAAATTTGTCTGATATGATGCTGTTGGTACATCAGAGGTATTTGAAACGCAGAGAAGAAAGAGGGAGGATATAAATGCTACTGGGAAAAGGGAATACGAAACACAGGGTGGAAAACTGCAAAGCAGAAGAGAAAGCAAAAACAAATGTACAAGGAATGTGGAACATAAAGAAGTATTTATCTCATTTGTTATGTATAGGAAAGGGAAAAATGAAATTTACAGGCAGGAACAAACTCAAAGTTTTCAGTTTATTCATGAAAACTAGTTATAGTATGTTGCAGCTAAGCAGATTACATGCTGTCTGAGGAGCTTTTTTTATTTGTGCACCTGATTATGCGTGCATTTAGGTAGATTTGGTTCTGTAACATATGTCAGGTTAAGTTTTCAAGTTCTTGTATGCATATTGATGATAAGTTGGTACCGTCTTGTACCTTTCTTTGCAAGATAGTTTGCACTTAAAAATCTGTAAAATTAGGAAACGTCTTTTTTAAAAAAAATTCCACATTTTTGTCAGTCTGGGCCACCCACTGTGTTTTTAATTGAGCATGAAATGAAAATAGATTTGTTTACTCACTTAGTTGGTGTTATCTGACCTGTCAATACTGGCAAAACTGCACTAGGGAGAAGTTTGAGGCTAATGTGTTGCTCTTCTTTTCTTTTTGGCATCCTTCAAAGCCATAGTGTTTATAACTTAAAAACTAAAGCATACAAACCTCACATGAAGAGTTTAAAAAATTATATAACCATGATGCTGTATCCCTTTTCCCAAGCTGGCTGATTGCACAAAGCAAATAACTAATCTTCCAAAATAGTGCAGTTGATCTGTGTATGGGATTACTGAGGTTGTTATTGTCATGACAGAAGTAATTATATATATATATATATAAATATTTATAATATATGAATGAATTATAAACTACTGAACTTCAGCTAATATATTCTTATACCTGTTTTAAAAAATTTCGATGTGTATGTACATTTTGAGTACATACTCATGTACATGAGTTTTTGCAGCTGTGAAAGGTCTGTATATATATTATATGTTTGAGTTCTTCAGGCAGATGTGGGAAAATGCTTCAGTCTTGCATACTGTCACTTCATCAGTGAAAAATATTTCTATGGTGTATATAAGTTCAGTGGCTGAAACATGATTTTGGATCATATCCAGATGATTGTACAATTTAATTTACTTATTTGGTGTTTCTTGGGTTTTTTTGCATTGGGCAAATGTGTGTTTGGACAGATGCTCTTGCGTTGGTGTTGTGTATAGCCTCTTGTGGGTACATTTATAGGGAATGAATTATTTAAAATTCTGCCTTTTGCAGAAAATGCCTTCTATATTATGACTAAATTATCTTTTGACTTTAAATATTTATTAAGTACGTAGTGGAATTCCAGTGGTTAAATGGTTTTGCTGCAAATGCGTAACATAATGTAGTTTAAGGCTAGGTGGAACTGTTCGATCACGATCTCCTCTGATCTCTGGGGCACAGATCAAGAACTATTGCTGGATGAAGAACAAGTAATGCTGCACCTACAAGCATCAGGAGAGAAGTGCTCAGGAGTTACAGTGTGTGAAATCAGATGGCACTAATTCCCTTTTGAATAGACACCTGCAATGTGGCTAACTATTTGAAAAACACAATATTATCTTGCTTTTAGGATTTGTGTATGAATAAATTTACGTGATCTGGGTTAAGGTGTGAATGTACATTGTACTGGCAGTTCTGTACCGGCTGTGCAGAGGGGGTTCTGGAAAGGCTGTGCATGTGAAATAGCAGCGTGAGCCACCAGTGCTGGCAAAGCAGAGCAGGCAGCCTAGCTGGGAGGTATTCCAGTTGCAGAAGGAAAAGTATCTACACAGTCTTTATGGTGCCTTATGCTGTAAATTTCTTCTCCTGGGATTTTTTTCTCTGTGTGCGTATCTTATGTCATATTTTAAATGGAATTCAAATTCTGACTTCATTATGCTGTGTGTTTATTACACTCCATTTCACTTTTATTGTCTACTGCAGGAGATTCAAGAAAATCTTTTGAGTTGGTCAAAAGATGATGATTATTTTAAAAGATTTCCCCTTCCTCCTTAGCATCTGTTACAGTGTGGCTTGCAGTAGCTGTTCCTGATGCTGGCATCTTACAAACTTGAAGAAACAACAATAAAAACCCAAGAGACAGCGTAGAAGACGTACACACAGAGACAAGAATTTGTTGCTGTTGGTGCAAATTACATTGCCACAGCTGTTCGAATTTAGATGAGCATGCATAAATGTGACAGCTATTGTGACTGTTTAATTTTTTTCTATTTTTTTAATGTTTAACCATCAGTGATTATTCTCCCCTCTTGTTGGTTTTACACAGTCCAGTTCTCATCTCCTAAATTCAAGCGCTGCTGCTTAGGGTGGTAATAGGCATTCTTGTGCTGATGTATTCTCACTTTGCACCTAGGCAAGAAGAATGTTTCAGAAGAATGAATTAGTGAGTAAAACAGAAGCAAGGCAGTGTTCTGTATTACTTTTTCACAATATCTCAAAGCAAGCATATTAACTAAACCACATTATCTGGCTCCCTTTGAAGCTTGTGACTCAGTTGTTAATAGAACCCAGAATTTTTGCCCCTCTTCTGTTTGTTGCATAACACAGAATCACAGAATATACTGAGTTGGAAGGGGTCCACAAACATCATCAGGTTCAATTCTTACTGTTATGAGTGTGTATTTTTAGTAGAGTCAGTAGCACTCAACCCCCTTTTTATTTTGAGTTCTCAGACTGTTTGGAAATTTAAGTTAATTAGATGTCCCATCATTTCCTCTCATGCAGTTGCTGCTTCATGGACATAGTGCTTGTTGTGTGTGTCACTCCTGGCAAAGAAAGCTTCTACAATTGGAATATTTCTTCGTTGTTTTCTTTTAAAGTTATGCTAGATGCAGGAGGAAAACCAGGTGCTCTCTCAGGGTGATGTGGATGAAACAGAATCCCTTTAGGGATTACTGTAAATGCTGGTTTCTAATGTAACAGCTTTTAATTAAATTGATTTAGCTAATATTTGCAACTGAACTGCTGCTTCCGGAGCATTTCTTAAATGTTGACAATAATCTAAGAAGAGAAGGATGATGTCTTGGTGCTTTTCCAATTGTCAGATATTTTAGTCATATTGTTATAGTTAAAATTCTGTATGCATGAGCAAAATGTTTGACTTAATAGTAAAACACTGGAATAAGCAAAACTTCATTGCTACTTGTTAATGTGTTCATTGTGAGCTCTTAAGTCATTCTAATAAGATTATCAAGGGTAATTTGTAAATATTTCCACTTTTTAATAAATATATCAACAAATATAATTTTATATGTATATATAATATATCAGTGTTCTTATTTAAAGCTAGAGATATTTTAATTTCTTTAAATATTGTTGCAAGGATACATATATAAAAATACATACTAGGTAAAAAGTATGAATACGATTTAAGGTTAAAAAATATTTAGCATGTGTGCCAAGCTGAAAAGATGTGCTTATTCCCTCCACACTCATCATCTATAGCTATCTTTCAGCAGATCCCAGAGCACATGACAAAGAAGATAAGTTTCCTCATTTTATGGAGGAAGTGTGGATCATCTGCCTTACTGATTAATGCAGCACTTTTTGGGGTTTTTGTTTTTAATATGTCATAACAGTTAGGAATGCCTCAAAAGCTCTTGACGGCTGTCAGTCATGGTAAAACATGATTTATTATGTTCTGCAAGCATTCTGGTAAAATGCCTCTTTATGCGATTGGATATGGCCCTTCTATAGAATTTTTTCTTCTCTGTAATCAATGCAGAGATTACTTGGATTAAAGGAAAGAGAAGTTCAGGTATTTGAGCTGGATAAATCTCCATAGATGTAAAACTTGGTTTCTAAATGAATTTAAGGCAACCTAAATGTGAATAGGCACATAATTCCATCTCTCTCAAAAATTAAACACTGGCATTTACAGTACTTTTGTCTTTTACACTTGTGTTTATTCATCAAACATATTCTGTTTAGGGGAAGCTTATGCAGTGTAAACTTCCTTAAAACAAATTTTATTTGAGATTTGTAGAAATTTAAAAAATCCATTTAAACACTATACTGTATAGATTAGAATGCTTATCTGGTATGTGTAGATTGGTCTGATCTGGAGAGATAGCAGAAAAAATTAGCTTAATTTTTTGTTTTAATTAAACGAGACTGATACCAGTTATGAAGATTCTGCTGCAAATAATCTTCTGCTTAAGTATATTTTTACCAGTCTCATTTAAACTATCATGTTTCAATATCACTGTCTTGTAATGCAACTACTGTGACTTACTAATTTGCCACTAATTTTTTATTAACATAATGACAGGAAATTCTAATAAAATCACTTAAGCTGATATTAATTTGCTATGGCTTTGGTATTCTTTGTTGGAGAACGGAATGTTGTGCTCTCTTTCTGGTACACAATCTTGCTGAGAGTTTGTTTTCTGTTTTTCAATAAGTGTGTACAGACAAACCCAGCCACTTCTTTAGAAATAAGTTCTGGAAAGGTTTGTGAAACTTATCACAGCTGGTCTTAATTATAATTGGGTAATATGTGGAGGCTTCTGTGCTCGACTTGCAGAGAGTTTTTGCAAAGTTTTATTCCTGATCTGCTTCAGAATAAAATCTCTTCCTTATTTTTACTGTTCGTCAGTTTCAGCCAGGAAAAAGCAATAACAAACCTCTTCTTTCTCTGTTCATGTATATTTCTACAGGAAAGTCTTGTAAATTCCTGCTGTTAGGAGTACTTCCAATGAGTTAAAGATGGACAGAGATAGGAATTTCCTGAAACTACCCCAAGTTGGGAATACCTGCAATGCAGTTAACCTAGATAAAGCATGATGGTGTGCAGTGAAACTGGTTATGAAACAGTTTTGACACAACTGGTTTGGGGTCTGTTTTTCTTTCCTGAACACCGGGCACATAGCCCATGAGTTGTTGCTGCGCTTTCTAAAGACAGTGTCATAAATGTTCTAAAACCTAGAAAATATATGGCCTTTATACCATATGGGCTTTTACTTTATTTTCCGTGAAGTTTTCATAACAAATGAAGATTTCTGTTTTTTTTTTTTTAATCTGTGACAGCCTTAATGGAAAAGCAGCTTAATTACTGATAATTTACCAGGGTGGTACACTGGCTAGATTTCACCCATATAAATTTGCTGCTGCCTTAGCAACAGCTACAGTGTATCATTTAGTGCTTAGGCTGTTTGTGGACTGTGCAATATTATAATTATAG
>WBNO01028809.1:161880-171951 GCA_013400575.1 Peucedramus taeniatus | reverse complement strand
CCCTACTCTGTGAAGAGAGCTCACCATCCCCTAATATGAAGCTCAGAACTGCACACTAAAGCAGCACAGAATCTGAAAAATATAAAAGATAAAACCTGAGGCATCACGTCAACCTGGCATAGCTGCTCCTCTGGGTAATAACTGTCCCCTCCTGTCCCCTGAGCTCCTCCAGGCTATCCATTCCATATATTCCCCTACTGCCTCTCTCCTTTTCTTTGTCCCTTGTCACTTTTTGGGTGATTTGGTCCCTGCACCAAATCTCCATCATGCCTCCCACCATCCTACTGCCAGGGCATAGGAGGGACCAAGAGGGACTCACTCCTGACTGAGCCTTTGCCAAACATCCCTGCAGGGCACCACCAAGCCCTGCCAAAGCCAAGCATCTCCGCGCCTTGCCTGCATACCGAGCCTGGAGCTGCGTGGGTGGCAGCTGCCTGCCAAAGCCACTTCTTGGCAGAACATGAGGTTAATGGCTGAGAACTTTTTCTCTGGCCCCCAAGATGACAAAGTCCTCACTGTGAAAACCCAAGCTGTGCTGCCAGTTTCGGGCAGGCTGCACTTGGGTGTGGTGCTTTGGGCTCCATGCTTTACCCCACCTTCTCTTCTATGCTGCTACCACCTCTTGTATCTGCTCTGTGTCCTGCACCCAGAAGGTCCTTCCCCTGCTCTGGTGGCCCCCCAAATCTCACATACCTCATGCAGAAAGCAGACACCAGAGCACAGAACTCTGCACTGAGCAGAGCTACCCTCCTTCCCTGGTTGGAGCACAGGGGTGCTGGCGTGGGGCTCAGGCTCACAGGGCACTGTGTGCCTGAGATTTCCTTTAGGAATATTGATTTTTTACATGTATTGCTACACATTTCACAGCACCTAGCTCACCTTCACCCCTGCAGTGGGAGAGGGAGGAGAGGAGACCACCACTGAGTGCTGCCCCTCTCCTCTGCATGCTCACTCCTTTAGCAGAGAGATAAAAAACCCTGCTCCTTCTTCGCCCTGTGTGTCCCCTTTCAGCAAGGCACAACAAATGCACACCTTGATCAGTATTTCTGGGAACCAATACCTGCCATAGCAGCCAGGACCCCACAGCGTGGCCCTGATTTCCATGAAATGGAAATGGGGTCACAGGCAACAGGAAACCAAAATTCAATACTAGCTAGGGAAGAAGTTAAACAAAGGACTGAGGTCTCTGCCCTGGCATTAGCCAGGTCCCCTCTCATGCATCATCTCCAAGGAGTTTGGCTCTGCTGCACATTTTCCCTGCATTTGTTAAAGCAGCAGGGTCACTTGTTTGTGTTTAATAAAGGGAGTCTGGGAGAAAAAATGTGCAATTAGCACAACCATCATATAGGTTTTTTTAGATATCAATAAAACATCGATTCCCTCCTTCCATAAATTCCTGCGCCGTGCTGAATACAAATCAGTAGCAATGCATAACCCCCCTCAAATGTGCATAAATCTGCCTTCTCCTGGCATATCATTAAACCTCTGAAACACTGATGGAAAAACTCCTCTGGCAGGTGCTGAGCACTGATCCCCAAGCATGCCCCAAGCCCTGCTGGGCTGACATCAGCACCAGTGTGGTTGCAACACAGGAACTGGTTCAGAACAGAGGTTCAAAGGTTGCAGCCGGAGCTGTGCAAATAGTGAATCTTTTTGTGGAGAGAGATATCTCAGCACTGAGTCTTTTTGGTTTGGGGCAGCCAGATGAAATGTTGTGTGTATTCTATTTTCTAAATGGAAATTAAAAGGTGAAATTTTGGTTTGGTTGACCTAGACTGTTTTGTTTTGTGTGAAGCAAACACAAAAATCTTTCTTTTTGTTTCATTTTATTCAGTATTCAACTTCCTGCTTATTCTATCCTTTTTTTTTTTTTTTTTTTTTTTCCTTCCAGCAGAAAGGTCTGGCTGTTTGACCTGGAGAAAAGGAGGGTCAGAGGAGACCTTATTGTTTTCTATAACTCCCTAAGAGGAGGTTGTGGCCAGGTGGAGATCAGTCTCTATTCCCCAGTTGCAAGGGAGAGGATGAAAGGAAGTAGCCTCAAGCTGCACTAGGAGAGATTCAGGCTAGACATTAGGAAAACTTTTTTCAGGAAAAGGGTTGTCAAACGCTGGAATAGGCTGCCCAGGCATGTGGTGGAGTTACCACACAACCACAGCAGAGCCCTTAGCTGTGAAACAAACCCCACACTATTATTCATTGAAAAGAGCAAAAGAAAAAGTCACTTGCTATGCATGGGGTTTTTCACCAGGATAATGATGAAAATTAACTCAATTTGGATGTTTCAGTTGCCCAGAAACTGCATGGAGAAGACAGAACTGAGGTGTTCAGCAGGAAAGCCCATCTGAGTTTGGGCTGCCACCTCCACACTGCCCTGCTTGCCAGCTGCCCCTCGGCTCACATTGAGTGAGTAATTTGTCACTGCCCTGTCACTGCAAGGCTATGGCTGCCCCTCATTTTCCTCTCCATCTCCCCAGGTGGGGTTCTCTGCATCCCCCTGGTAGCCAGCTCCCAAATTCCCTGGCAGCTCGCTGGCCACTGCGGCTGCTGGCACTGCAGTGCTGACCTGCCTGGAGCACACCCAGCACCCCAGGCAGGAGATCTGCTCTGTGGTGTTGGAAAGAAGTGGCCAGCAGTGATCCTGCTGGAATGCTGCCCTCGTCTGCACCCCACCTTGGGCTTATCCAGGGCTTATCCAGGAGGGTGTTTCCCCAGTGAGCGCTTGGAGCTGCTGTTCATCCCTGCAGAGCCCCTGGATAATCCCCTGTCCTGCCCACGGACATGAACACCACCTGATGAGCCCTCCTTACACCCTGCATCCCTCCCCAAATCCTTCTTCCTGGGGGTTACCCCCATCCTACATTCTTCCCTGGAAGCCTCCCTGAGTGAGCGCTGCCTATGAGTGACAAGGCCTGCTGGAGCAGGGATGCAGCTCTGGAAAAGCTGCTCCTGGTGCAGGCTCTGCTCTCCCCCAGCCTGCAGAGATGGAAGGGAGTGCCTGTAATTGTAGCTGGCAGGAGTAACAATCACAGTGCTGCTGTTATAAATGGCTCCAGCCTGACTTTTACTTACAGATTTCCCTCACGTGATGCCACAAGTCACACAAGATAAAACCTGCACCACAGAAAAGCAATTGCACCTTCCAGCTTGTAGAGGGGGATTTATGGCTTGTTTTGGCTGTAAAACAGACCAGGCATGGTGTGCTGGGGAGTTTTCTTTTCACGAACAGGACAGGACTGCTGGGGTATGTTCTTTGAGTTTTATTTGCAGCACCAACTTCATTACATGGTTGAGACAATAGAAAGATGGTAAAAGATCATGTACAACTAGCAGTAGCTAAAGATTTCTTTGTTACAGAGCATTTAAAAAACTTTCTAGCCATTAGCATATTGCTAAAGCTTACAGACAATTGTTTTAGCCAATGAATAAAACCACACATACACCTGCTGCACACAATGCTTGCTTGTCTGCTCTCTGTTAACAATACACGATAAACTAATCCTGACTTTTCTATTATTTCTATCTCTAAAGCCTACTTTTCCCAACTTTCTAAAAATCTTCTTACCTTTACTATTTCCCACGGCATGGTTTGGACTGCAGGTCAGCATGTCCTGGTGGGGCAGGCTGCAGTGGCTCAGAGGAAGGGGACACCCAGTGTCCCCTCCATGTCACTCTGCAGGGGCTGAGCCCAGGTGCCACAGCCCCTGCCCATTCAGTGGTCCCTGTTAGCAAGGGAAGGGTTTTAGGCTAATTCCTGCCAGACTTATATAAATTGTGGTGATGTCTGGAGACA
Organism: Peucedramus taeniatus; assembly: GCA_013400575.1. Lineage (NCBI taxonomy): Eukaryota > Metazoa > Chordata > Aves > Passeriformes > Fringillidae > Peucedramus > Peucedramus taeniatus. The sequence continues at coordinate 168,161 of WBNO01028809.1, read as the reverse complement.
GAGAGGATCTGCAGGGCATGGGGGTCTCAGGCTGCGAGGGTGAGAGGTGAGGTTGCCAAATCTGCTGGCATTACTTGGAGGCCCTGAGAAATGCCAGGGTGTTCCAAGCACATGTGATTGGTTCCAGGGCTAATTCCTATGGTAAGAACAAAGCCAGGCTGTGTCTGGCCCATGGCTGCCATCAGAGACCAGACATGCCAGCAGAGGACAGAGATCCCAGCATGGACTCATCCAGAGCTGGGATGGGAACCCACCTGATGTTCTGCCCTCACCCTCTGCCCTGATGGCACAAAGATTTCCAGGACATGTCCCCACTTGCTTCAAATTATTCTTTCTGATCTGACATCTGTCCTGAGGCTGCAGGACCTGGAGCTGCATGTTATGGTACCTGTGGATGGTTCACATTCAGCCCTGGTGCATAAGGAAATGATCCTAAGATATGTGATTCCTCCTCCAGGGAGGAACAGCCAGCCCAATGCTGTCCCAGGAGATGTCCCAGCAGATTGGAGCACAATGTCTGGCACCTGCAACCCACTGGGGACATCAGCAGGAGCTGAGACTCTAAGGATGCTCACGACTCAGGGCTCAAGCTAGGCAGGGTCAAGCCAGGTTTAGCAGGAGCAGCTGTTATTTCCCTAAAGCCACAGGATCATTAAGGTTGGAAAAACCTCTAATAAGACTGAGTCCAACCATTAACTCAGGACTGCCTTGTTCAACACTAAACATGTTCCTAAGCATCACATCCACACTTTTTTTAACACTTCTAGGGACCCTGATTCTACCACTGCCCTGGTTTGCCCATTCCAGTGCTTGACCATCATTTCAGTGAAGAAATTTTACCCAATATCCAATCTAAACCTCCTCTGGAGCAATCTGAGGCCGTTTCCTCCAGTCCTGTGACAGGGGAGAAGAGATTTACTCCCACCTGGCTATAACCTCTGACCACAGCCCTTGCAAATAGGAAGTCTGTGGCCTTTCATGCACTTTGATAAGGTCCAGAGGTTGTTAAAAAACCCACAAAGCTATATCAGGATTTCCAAAAACTCCTAGGAAGTCCAGCCAGCTTTAGAGGTCTCTGCCACAGCTATTACCACACACCTCAAGCTCGCTGGCACTCAATTTTTCGTTGCCATCACTGACATGCTGGATAAGGGACACAAGTTTAGTGCAGAGACTTGCAGTGACACGTCCTCCAGCATGTACCAGCTCACAGTGTCACACATGGGCATGGGCTGCTCTTCCCAGCAGGACCTCTCACATGGCATGACCCCAGTCCTTGTCTGTGTCACGGGGGTGGCACAGGAAAGAGGGGTTCCCACAGCTTTTTAATTGTGCTTGTGGCAGCTTGGTGCCTGCAGCATTGATGCACCAAGAAGTGCCAATATCTCGTGTTTCCAGCACAGCCTGCTGTGACTCTGGTGTGACAGTGCATTGGCTGCGTGACCCAGCAGCAGCAGCAGCTCCATGGATGCTGTTTCTTGTCCCAGGTCACCTCCCTTCCTGCTGTTTGGTGAGTGTTTCCCTGTTTCCTTCACTCCCCTCAAGTGGTGTATTCCCCTGGGAAAGGGCCAGCAGTCAGGACGGCGACGGCGAGGCAGGGGCGTGTTTAACAAGGCAGGTGAGGTTGGTGTAAACAGGGCAGGAACGGTCCCAAGGCCACCTGGCACTTCACCAGCCCCTGTTCCCTGGAAATCATCCCAAAGGGATAAGGGTCTGTGCTGCCCCAGAGCACGGTGGGGCAATCTATGGACACAGTGAGGCCCAGGACCCCTTCAGCTTCAGGAGGGGGGATTTAGCAGTGCAGCAGTCCCAGGGCTGGATCAGGGAGGTTGGAGGCACTTCCCAGGCTCTCCTGGAAGCAGCCTAGGCAGTCCTGGGGCTTGGAGGAAGCAGCTCTTATTCCTTCTCTAATTTTAGACCTTTTCAGTGCGTTCCAGCTTAACCACTGGTCAGCTGCTGTCTTCTCACCCAAAGCAAGCGTGCATAAATTAAACCAGGCACATATACATGGGTTGGAAACCATCCAGAAGCAATCACTTAAACACCAGGGAAGGGCATGAAACCCTCCCATCTGCTCCCGGATTGAGGCAGCACAGCGAGTCCCACCTCAGCCAGCACTGGCACAGCTCCCAGGGGCTCATCCCTCTGCGGCACTGGGGCACTCCTGGGAGCTGCACGCCGGGGGCACTGAGCCGCCGGGGCAGATGGGTGATTTCAGACTCCCTGGCCAGGGCTGGTGGGTTATTTCAGATTCCCTGGACGGGACAGATGGGTTTTTTCAGCTCCCCTGGCCAGGGCAGATAGGTTATTTCAGAGCTCCTGGCCGCGTTTCCAGGCAGGATGCTGCTGTGACCTCAGCAAAAAGGAGGAGACACGTGTGAGCTGCCAGGAGCTGCCCCCTGCTCGTGGCTGCGAGTCAGCCCGGGAAAGGTCACCCGGCTCCCAGCACAGGGCACACTCCTGGAAAAGGGACCAGCTCCTTTCCTTGTGTATCTGCATCCCTGACTGTTTCAGCAGCAACAAAACCTAGAGATGTGCTTCCAGTCAGGGCGTTGTTGTTGGGATTTTAACACCAGGTGTGTGGACACTAGATGAGCGATGCATGGGAAAAATCCTGCCTTGAGAAGTGCAGGGCAAGATGATATGCAAGCTCAGCAGGGCATGGTTACTGCCCACAGACCCCCATCTGCATGAGCTGCCCCATCTGTGTTGGGAATTTCGAGTCCTAAATCCACTTCTGTGATGGACTCAAGTCCCGATGGATAAAATCCAGCCAGAGGGTAAATTGACCCTCCTGCATCCAAGATAGAGGAAGGCATGGCCCCTCCTGGTAGGTCTCATCCTGAAACAGGGACGAAAACATCCTCTTACCCACCTTGGAAAATCTGCAGGAGCTGCCAGGGCAGTGTGTGGAAGAAGATGGATGGATACCAACATCCCTGCCACTGGAATCAGATCAATCCACTGCATTATTACATCCTGGAAGCCACTGTTCCTCCTGGCTTAAAAGAACATCCTGCAAGCACCTAACTTGGCTATATAAACATCCTGACATCTCCCAGTGGATTGGGCTGCTCCCAGTCTGACCTTGTGCACTGCCTCTTCCCTGGGGTCTGGGACCCCCCCAGCTCCTGGTGCTCATCATCACACCCTCATCCTCTGCCAGCAGAGAGAGGAAATATGAGAAAAATCAATAGCTCCAGTTCAGGCTGCTGGGGGGATTTGTACTTTTTTGCACTGGGAAATCTGATATATTGACCCCACTCCTCAAGACTGCCATTGATGGAGCTGGTAATGGGAGGGCTTGGGGCTGGGGGTGTCCAAGCCTGGAGCTGATGCTCTATTGATTCTGGAAGTCAGGGCAGATCTCTTGGTGTGATTTACTCAATTCCCCTGTTGTTCCACATCAAGCTCACTTCCAACTTGCTTTTACTTATTTATTATTTATAGTNTATATATATATATATAATATTTATAGTATTTATTTATTCCCTGTCTTCCTTACCAAGCAGTGGCAGTGAAGCCTCTGGGTCACCCCTCTGGAGCGGGAATCACTACATGGCTAGGGCAGGGCAGTGAAGGATACAAAGAGCAGCCTTTGCCCCTCCTGATGCCTCCCCTGCCTCTGCACCAAGGCTGGGACATGCTGCTGCTCTCAAAACCCTGGGATTTGGCATAATTTCTTCTTTTTAGTGGAGAGTTGACTTTATCTTCCTAGAACCCACTGATGTTGAACGACAAGGCAATTTAGTAAATCACACCAAACCCCTTGACCCCGTGGTCCAGGCTCAGCAAATCCTGCTCTGCTCATGGGGCCAGAGAAGGTCGTGCTCCTAAAGCATTTCCTCCCATGCCAAACTGAGCCCCTAAATATCCAGGCATCTTGAAATCCTTTTGCCTGGGGAGAAGGTGGGAGGAGGTCCATGGGTTTCCTGCATTGTCTCCTGCGATGGAAAACCCTCCTCTTTGTGATTTTATGAATGCCAGTAAAGCAAATTTTCCCTTGGCAAGACTCTTTTTTCTAAAGCCTTTTTTGAAGACTCCTTTTCCCCAGCGATGCAGAAGCTTTAAAAGTATAATTATATACTTTTAAAAAATCCCACCATGCTATTTATAAATTATTCTATATGCTCCCAACAAAGCAAGTGCCAGACTGAACTGGCGGAAAGCCCACTCCGGCTTCTCCTTGCTTGGTTTCAAAATGCAAATAACATTGCTTCTATGATTTTTTTCCCCCTAACTATAACAGCATGGGGGAAATCACAATGTAAACTCTTTCCTGGAAAAAAGAGAGAGAGAGATGAGGAAAACGTGGCAGCCTGGTGCAAGGGAGGTATGGGGAGTGAGATCCAGACCTAAGGTACAGAGACTGGGATCCAAACTTGAGCTGTGGGGACTGAGACCCAGACCCAAGACTAAGATTTTTTGGGACCAGCATCCCTCCTCAGTGCCGCCTGGATTCCCCCTGCTTGCCCTCCACCCAGCCATGGGCAGAAGGCAGTAGAGGCAGGGAATGGTGGTGGCCTTTTCTCTTTCATTTAAGGCTTCTCCTTGCCCTCTCTCCTTTCCTGCATTCCTCCCTCAAGCCTGGATATGCAGAGCTGAGAATTTTGAAACCTTTACAGGAGTTGGAAAGCCCCAAGTCCCAGCAGAACAGTGAAACACTAGGATGCTCAGTGTGATCCCAAAGGGTGGCTGATAATGGGAGGCAGGGATTTGCCAATCAGATATTTGAATGCAGCTGTTTCTACTGGGCAAAGGTGAGCAAAGAACCCAGCCTCTGCTCTGCCTCACCTGTTCCCATCTTAGTTTAATGATAAAAAACCAGCATTTATTGATATAAAATAAATAAAGGGGTGGGGGGAGATCACTGGTTACTTTCCATCACGAAATTTGCCAGCTGCCATATCAGAAGTCATTAATTTATTATACACCCCAGCACGTATTCCAGACAATGCCTCCCGCAAATAACAAAGAGAATATTTCTTTCTTAATCCCCTTTTCTGCCCTCCCCCCGATGCAAGTTATCTCCGGGAGCCCACCAGCATTCAAAGGGTCGGGGCTGTACCATCCCAGCCGCTCCCGGCTGGAGCAGGCTCGGCCCCGGGCCATGTTATCGGGCTCGGCGGTGCCTGCCAAGGTGAGGCATTGAAAGGCCGGTGACCTGCGAAATGCGAGTCAAGCTGTGCCACCTCAGCAGGCCCCTGCCGGGGCAGCGCCGGGCTGGCTCGCCGGGCGTGAAGAGCCGCACCAAGGGCACGGAAGCTCTGCTCGTTAAAGGGCTTGCTGCAAACATAATTAAGAAATGGTATCAGCGAGCGCCAGGCGGATCTCAGCCCTCGCAAATCACGGATCGCCGGGCCTGCGAGAGGAGCCCCGTAAATCTGCGCAGCAAGCGAGCGCTGCGGGTGTCAGGGGGAGGGATGCTCCGGCAGCTGCTGCCGGGGAGGGACCTTGTGGTGCCTAGAGGGGATGGGATCGGTCCTGCGAGGGTGGGAAAAAGCTGAAAACTGTCACACCAAAGGTTGGGAGGCTTGAAGGAAACCAAAATTAATCCACAATGCGGCAAATCCCCAAAAGCAGGGAAGTGGGGAGAGGGGGGGTTAGGGCCACTGAGAATCCTTGGCATAACCAAGGGTTGCAGCCCCATTCCGACCGGCTCCACTTTGGTCCCTCAGGCCATGATCCAGTGGGTACCAAATTCCCAGGCCCAGGGGTGTCTGCTTGGGGCAGACAAGGCCCTGTGCAGGTGGGTTTGCTCCAAGAGCTGCTCCCCCTGTCCTAGCCCGGCATTGATGGGCAGTACAAGGCAAAGGCAGTGGAGATCATTCAACTCTCGGAAAATTTTCCTTTTCCCCTCCTCTCCCTTTCTTTTCCCCTGTTATCTTTCTTTCCCTTTTCTCCTGGTCTTTTGTGGCCTGTCAGACCAGCTTCACTCCTCCCTCAATCCTTACTCTTATTCTTTCCTGCACTTTCTCCTGCTCTTTCCCCCATCTTCACCCCTGTTCGCCGTCTTCTGTCTCCCTGATCCCTCCCCCTCCTGCCACTTCTTTTCCCCCATGTGCACCACTCTCCCTGCTACACTTCTCCCCACCCCTTCCCACGCCTTCCCATTTCACCTCATCTCCACCTCATACCCTTTCCATCCCATCACATCCCATCGTATGCCAATCTCATTCCATCCTACTCCTTTGCCAATCCCATTCCCTCCCTCTCCCATGTCATCCCCATCTCATCACCATCCCATCCCATCCCCATGCCCATTCTCATCCCCTTCCTAT